>JAVJIF010026563.1:0-90506 GCA_038442645.1 Agave tequilana
ACTTTGTACATTGTAGTTGGCATTAGCAAATTACTAGAATTTGCCGCTTGATTGTACTATAGGTGGGAGAGCCTAAGCTCTGATACCAACCTGTAACCCCCGATTCCACGGATACGGGGACGTCACTGCAACGTATATACGTAGGTCAGAAAGTGCCCCCACGTATTATACGCTAAGCATAAAGTACAAGTAAGGAATCAGAGTACAACACAAAGCGTGTATACATACATGCCAACATAAAAGGTACATATACAAGTCATCCACAGTGTATGATAAACATTACATATTACATATGTCTTTTATCACAACCAAGTCCAAAAGTAAATATACAATAAAGATACAAAATGCTTCAGAGAGGGTGAAGATCCCGTGAGTCAAAGGAGTCTGGCACGAAGAAGTAGAGCTAGTCCTGCCTGCTCACTAAAGAAGCTCGATCTACTGTGGACAGCTCCACTTCGATCCAAGCTTCAACCTGAACATACAATCCAAGGAGTCAGGACCTCCCAATAATGAACATGCTACAGCCAAATGGCTAAGTGACAAGAGTAAAAGATTAGAACACAAGTAAGGCAGATATGAACAAGTGAATCATAAAACAGGAATCCAGTTAAAACTGATTATAAGCAAGATTGATTGTATACGCTTAAGTCACGGTCCCATGAGACTAATACATCGAAGGAATAATCCAAACAAGGAAACCCTCATCTATATACCTTTATCTCATGCCACAAATCCAAGCGTATAGAATCATAGTTGCAAATCATATGAAGTCAAACAGGAATACATAACAAGAATACTAAGAATCATAACTGAGAAACATAACTGGAATAACGGGAATCATAATACGTATCACACTGGAAACATAACTGGAATCATGACTGAATATCAAGAATCATAATAAGATCCATACGGTTATCAATCATTATTATAACTCGTCTAACCCATATATCTAGGTATGTGTCTCGGTATCGATCCCAACCCACATACATCCATATATAAGAAAGTCGAGGGTTGTTATCGGAAGCTGATGGAGAACTGATATAGCTTCTTAGTAGTTCCCATACACCTGGGACCAGTTTTGGAGGCCCAAAGTCCCCTAACAGTAATCTGTGGGCCCAAAGTCCCACTAACAGTACCGCCAACATGTCATATTCCCATACTATAAGCAGATATCATTCCGGCATCCATCACTTCCTCCCATAACCATACAAGTTGTGGCTTATTAAGATATCAGGTTACGGGAATAAACAGTCATAACAGTAATAGCCCTACAGATTCAAGAGGTGGCCCCCACGTGAGGTGTGGCACTTTGTTCCATGTGGCACTTTGTTCTGAGGGGGTGGATTCTAGAGGTGGCCCCCACCGAGTATGGTGTGGCACTTAGTTCCATAAAACAAGACAGGATTCCCGTAAACATGACAATTACAAAGTCAGGTGTATCATGCTTGGTTTTAAAAGATAGCATGACGAGGTGGTGATATATCACAAGCAATAAAACATAACAATAGATTGATAATAGGCCGGGTCAGTCATGACATAACAAGGGGTCTAGCAAAGTAGTGGCATGTCAGGTGATATACATGTGTTAAAAGGAACGGGTAATCTGACAGGTCTGAATTATGACAAGGCAAGGGAAACATAGAAGCAACGAAGAGTTCAACGACCTCGAAGGGTCTGCCACGCATGGTACACGATAAGAGTAAGATATCACTGGTAAGATACAAGTATAAAAATGAAACAACAGTTGCATGGCAATACATATAACATAGAAATATGAAGTAACTAGAGTTATATACTTCAAGTAATAGGTCATGAAGACAATACACAAACATATAACCGAAGCATAAGATCCAAAGTTAAGATAGTATTAACTGTAACAGACAGCCAAAGTTAGTCGACTAAGGTCAAGGGAGTAGTCGACTAATAGAAGGGTTAGTCGACTAACAGTAGGGTCTAGTCGACTAAAACTTTGTAACAGAGAGTTGGGTTTCTGATTCAGGAAATGTTAGTCGACTAGGTTAGAAGGGGTAGTCGACTAATAGAAGGGTCAGGTCGACTAACAGACACTTAAGTCGACTAAATCTGTGAAAGAGAGTTGGGTTTGGTTTTCAGGAAAGGGTAGTCGACTAGGGTCAAGGTGTAGTCGACTAATAGGGATCTATAGTCGACTATAAAGAAGATGAGTCGACTAAACTGTGGATCAGAAAAGGTACGTTTCAATCTAAGGGTCTCTAGTCGACTAGGTTCTAGGTCAAGTCGACTAAAACTGGTCAAAAACAGAACGCAGAACAGAATTCGCTGGTTGCGTTTGATGGTCTAAAATGTGATTTTTATGGCATATGAACACAAGATAGGAGGATACAAGTATACTAGGAATGAAACAAGTCTTGGTGAGTAAGAATACTCACTAGGATGGGTTATGTGAAGCTTGATCCAAGGTGATAAATCCGACGAAGAGAGAGATGATCCCCAATCCAAAGGAAGAAGCTTGATTGAGGTTGAAGATGAAGATCTTGTTGATGCTTGAGTGGAGATGATGACCTAGATGATGCCCTTGAGGTTGGTGGTGGATGTTGAGATGAAGGAGGATTTTGGAGAAGGGGATTCTTTGTGGAAGTGAAGAAAAGAGAAAGGAAATGTAATGAAAGTTTATATATGATTTGTGATTTGTGAAGGAGGTGTAATTGAGATGGAAGAGAGGGGTTTTGTGTAAATGGGGAAGCATGAGGTGTCACTTGACCATCATGGCCGGCCAAGTGGAGGGGTGAGGTGGAGGTTAGTGAAGATATTTTGAGATGGAGATGGAAGAGTGTGGAAGAAAATGGATTTTGGAAAAGATTAGGAATTTGGGAATTGGAAATCTCTTTGGCTTGTGAAGGAAGGAAAGGAAAATTAGAAAAGGAAAATGGTAGAGAAAATGATAAAGAGAAGATATTTTCTCTTGACTCAAGATGAAACTGTTGAATAGACAGATACCCGGGTTAAAGTCAAGATATGGAAATCATTTCGGAAAATGCCGGAATCGTCCGAAATTCAAGTATCTCGGATCGACTCGAATAATTATCAAAAATAAAAAATAATATATGAAGACTCATAGTGGAAATCCTTTGAAGAATACTTTATTAGTTTTAAACTAAAAATCCCGGAATCAGTTATCTACCGACTCCGATGGAATTTTCATAAAATCATAAAATTCTCAGAAAAAGAATGTAAGTAAGAAATATGATTCTAAGTAATTATGTCTAAAGGGTCATTATGAAGTTCCAAACAGTTTTGAGAATTAAAAATCCGGGAATCGGTCAGCGGCACTGGCCGACACCGGTTTTGAAGATTTTCAACTTAATCACAGAAAATTCCAGAAAATCATAGAAACTCCAAAATATTGGAAAACGATGTTTAAAACTGAAATCGGTCGAATCGGATAACCAGAATGTCTAAAACAGTAAAACTCTAAGATCGAGTCCCCTTCTCAGACTAAGGCTGACTCCGAGTTCACCGATCCAAATCCAAGGCAAAAACATCATATAAGGAATTCATAATACAGATAAATACAGGAAACAAATCGAAAAATACGATCGAAAATCTGAATACGCAACTAAGTACGTATTCCGGGAACGGGGTATTACAATATCTGGCCTGGTACATGTGTGAGCATACATCAAGCTCCCAACAGCTGATGCATACGGAACTTTCTGCATTTGCCCTTTTCTAAGTCATTTCTGGGACACTGGCTACCATTTAAACTGTCACCCTTCGGAATGGGTGCAGGACTGACTGAACACATTTCCATATGGAATCTTTCCAAGACTCGATTGATATACCCTTTCTGAGACAATCCTAGCAATCCTCGAGATCTATCCCCTGAAGATCTCTATGCCAATAACATAATTTGACTCACCCATATCAACCATCTGAAAGTTCTTGGTTAGATAACTCTTAGTTTCATACAGCAAACCAAGATCACTACTGGCTAATAAGATGTCATCTACATATACAGAACCAGAAAATAAACTTGCTCCCACTGATCTTTAGATATATACACTGATCAACAGTGTTTTCTGTAAATCCAAAAGAGGTAATGGTATCATTAAACTTTATATACCATTGCCTGGAAGCTTGTTTAAGTCCATATATAGATTTCTTTAATTTACAGCCAAGTGTTCTTGTTCTTTAATTGCGAACCCTTCAGGTTGCTCCATGTAGATATCCTCATCTAAATCTCCATTTAGAAAAGCAGTTTTCACATCCATTTGATGTAACTCCAAATCATAATGAGCTACAAGTGCCATAATGATTTTAAGAGAATCCTTCTTAGATACTGGAGAGAAGGTCTCTGTATAGTCAATGCCTTCCTTCTGAGTGAAACCTTTGGCCACAAGTCTAGCCTTATATCGTTCGATATTGCCTTTAGAGTCGCGTTTGGTCTTAAAGACCCATTTACACCCGACATTCTTACAGTTATAAGAGGCATTCAACGAGATCCCAGACTTGGTTTTGGTCCATTGATTTCAACTCATCTTTCATAGCATCAACCCATTTACTAGAATCATTGCATTCTATGGCTTGTGAAAATGAAACTGGATCTTTATTAATCCCAATATCATAGTCAGATTCCTGTAGATACACACATAGTCATCTGAAATGGCAGATCTTCTTTCCCTTTGAGATCTTCTCAAAGCTGCCGGTTGTGGTGGTTCTACAATATTTTCAATGGGAATATCCTCATGGAGTGGTGAACCAACATTAACTTGTTGTTCTGGAATCTCAACTTGATGATCAGCTGAGGTACAACAATCTCTCTTGAAGGAAAGGTAATTGGATATTTACCCTTACCACTTCAAGATCTACCTTTCTTGGTTCAGTACTCCCACTAATTTCACCATTTTCCAGGAATCTGGCATTACCAGTTTCAACTATTCTTGTACTATGGTTAGGACAATAAAATTTGTATCCCTTAGACTTATCTGGATAACCAATGAAATACCCAGATATTGTTTTTAAGTCTAATTTCTTTTCTTGTGGATTATAAATTCTAGCCTCTGCTGGACAACCCAAACATGTAAGTGTCTTAAACTGGGTTTCCTACCAGTCCACAACTCGAAAGGAGTTGTTGGGACAGCCTTACTAGGAACCCTGTTCAAGATATACATAGCAGTCTTTAAGGCTTCATTCCACAATGAATTGGGTACATTTGGAAGCTCAACATGCTCCTAACCATATCCATAAGAGTTCTATTCCACCTTTCAGCAACACCGTTCTGCTGAGGCGTACCTGGCATTGTGTATTGAGCACAAATGCCACGCTTTTCTAGAAATTTGGCAATGGACCAGGATGTTGTCCTGACTCATCATATCTACCATAAAATTCACCACCTCTATCTGATCTAATGATTTTAACCTTTCTATCTAATTGTCTCTCGACTTCTGTAATGAACACCTCTAGGATGTCAACAGCCTGAGGCTTTTCATTTATTAGATAAACATAACCATAACGTGATAGATCATCTATAAAGGTAATGAAATACCTCTCTCCAGTAAAACAGGGAATGGAGAGTGGTCCGCAAATATCTGTATGAATTATTTCAAGGAGTTCTTTACTTCTTGTGGCACCTTTCTTAGTATGTTTGGTTTGTTTTCCTTTAATACAATCCACACACACATCAAAATCAGTGAAGTCTAGGTTATCCAAAATCCCAGTCTTCACTAATCTTATTATTCTATCCCTAGAGATATGCCCCCAGTCTCCTATGCCACAAGATAGAGGATTTTTCATTTATTAAGCCACGTTTAATACCAACATTCATATGCAGAGATAATAAAGATTGTGCAAACTCATCATTCAATGAAATTTTATATAAACCATCACATAAAATTCCATGTCCAACCGAATTGAATTATACACTAAAGAGAGTTTTCCACAACTAAACAAAACAGAATATCCAAAAACATCTAATTTGGATAAAGACATTAAGTTTCTTGAAATCGAGGTACATAAAAAGTATCCTCAAGATCCATCTGATGACCCGTCTCCAAGAGTAGTCGATAAACACCAACATATTCGACCTCCACTTTGAGACGGTTCCCCATAAGAAGAATCTCTCACTTCCTTCGGTTTCCGGGTTGTAAGGAATCCCTGCATTGAATTAGTTATATGAGTTGTGGCTCCAGAGTCTATCCACCAAGTATTAGAAGGAACTTCAGCAAGATTTGATTCAAAACATACAAAAGAAAGATTTGTACCTTTCTTTTCGAACCAAGCTTTCCTCTTGTTGCAGTCCTTCTTCACATGTCCTTTTCTGTCACAGAAGTAGCATTTGATAGTGAAAGCTTTTCTATGACCTTGGCTACTTTCCCCATGGTCATTTCCTTTCTTTGATGGAATCTCTTACCTCTTCCATATTTACTTTTCTTATGGATACCCCCTGAAGTTACTGCCAACACTGAGTGCTGTCCTTCTTGCCTCAGCCTCACCTCCTCTTGAACACACATACCAGTTAGCTCATTCAAGTTCCACTTATCTTTATGAGTATTGTAGTGGATTTTGAATGGCCCAAACTGTGGAGGAAGTGAGTTGAGGATGAATGAACCAAGAAGGACTCATCAACCTTCATACCCAGTGATCCTAGCTTAGCAGCCTTATCAGACATGTTCAGTATGTGTTGCTGAACTCCTCTATTACCATCATATTTCATGGTGGTAAGTTCAGCCATGAGGTGGCCAGCTAAAAACTTATCTGCTGACTTAATCGGTCTTTTACTGCAGACAACAGTTCAGATGCACTAGTTGTAGGTAGGAGTGAGGTCTTGATGTTATTGGCTATGGTCATCTTTATGAACATTAAACTGAGCCTATTAGACCTTTCCCAAGCTTGGCATGGCTGACCCTGTTCTGCTGTACTCTCAGCAGTTACTTCATCAGGTTTATCAACTATTAAGGCCATGTCTAGGTCTAGGACACCCAGTGTGAACTGTACATGTTCAAACCATTCTGAGAAATTTGTACCATCCAAGGCCGGAATGCTAGTGGCATGAGTGTGGAGGGAAGTAGGACGTTCACTGAAACATAATAGGACAAGCTCACATTAATGCCTCGAATCAATACAAGTTTTAATTTAATTAAGATGAACTATTGATATCACTCTGATTTCTCCTTTGGGCGAAACCCAAGCATATCTAGTGTTCACTCTTTAGGTGAGAACTTTTATCACCTGTAGTCTAATATAATTTTTTTATGTTACTCAGATAGTAAGTCTTGTTACCTTTGGGTATCCAATTCTACACCACTAAGTTACATAAATTATACTACCCTACCCCGGTTCTTAATTATTTGAAAGAGACTTCCTTTGGGCCAGTCCCATCTCCTAACTAGAACCGCCATCGAGAGTATTATTGTTCTTTAATGTCATTTATATTGACAAGTCTTTTATGTAGTTGTGTATTCATAAGATTCACTAACCTAGGTCACTTTGGCAACTACTAAATCAATAAACCTTATGAATACCAAACTAACCAATAATATTCTCTAATACTTTTATTTGAGTAAAGCCATAATATCTCAATACATTACTTGACCAGTATCATCTATATTAACACAATAGCTTAAATGTGTAACATACTTTAATGATTGATTATTAACAAATATTAGTCGACTAGAAATTATTAGTCGACTAGGTCAAGTCTAGTCGACTATAGGTTTAGGTCTAGTCGACTAGGGCAAAGAAATTAGTCGACTATACCCAGATTATAAGTCGACTACACACTTAAGTCGACTACAAAATTAATTAGTCGACCCCTGAATCCAACAGAAAGTTCTCAATTCTCGGGTCATCGAATTAGTCGACTAATAAATATGATTAGTCGACTATACATTAATTAGTCGACTAGTCATAAATTGAACTAAAAATATAGTCGACTCCTGCAGCAAACAGAGAGTTGCAAACTTTCTGGAAAAGGGATTAGTCGACTACAAACTTTGATTAGTCGACTAATCGTCGGCGAAGCAGTTATATAATTGCAGTTCCTGCTCCGACGATTTTTTAATCCCAAATTACAAAAAATTAGGGTTTCAATTCCTTTGATTTTGATCTCAAATTAATTGCATACTTAGAGGAATGTGAACATGAAATTAGGGCTATAAGATCCTCTACAAATTCTACAATTAAAAGATCAAAAATCTAAATTTTATGAATTGTAAATCAAAACCCTAACTTTTCATAATCCCTAAATCCAAGTTGTATTGATTCTTAATCATGGCTCTGATACCAAATGTTGGAAAAAATAGAAATTATATGCGGAATAAAGACCATGGATCAATGAATCACATACAACTCAAGATAATCAAATGCATAAATGAGCAATAATAAATGCACTATACCTGAAGCCATTGAAGAAGGTTGGATGAAGACCTTGATTCCTTTGATGAATTGAAGAAGAAGATCCTGCAAACCCTAAAGCAAATTGATCCTCTTTTCCTTCTCCTTTTCTTTTCTCAAAACTTCTCTATTCTTCTGATGGAGCGACACGCGATAAAAATCAGCGTTCTTTTGATTTCTTTACAGGAGCAGAAAAGTGGGTCGCACATTTGCAATTAGACCCCTTGAAATAAAGCCTTTCCATCATGGCCCCTTTATATTTCAAGAGACTAAATAAACTATATAAATGTGACTTTAATATGGGCATATATCATATCAGTTAACTTTAAACAGGAATCCAATGCAAATAACCAGGTTATTGGTCCACCTTTAATATGAGATTAACAAATCGAATATGATTTTATAAAGTGTTGAGATGAGAGAATTGACAAGTTTTGGAGATTGGGGCAGGTCAATGCTAGAATCAGGTCCGGGTAACCAGTTAAATCCTAATCTTTATCCAAGAAATCATGTAAAGTGTCTTTGATTCGTTCCTTTATAAAGGTCACTGTGACTGAGGTCACCCATTCATAGGAACAAGAGGAAAAGCGTTCAGGTACTTTTATCTATTTGATCTGAATATTTCAGTACTGTAGTATTTTTTTTTTTTTTTTTTTTTTTTTGTAGATGATGTAAGTATGATCCATATATAGCTTTCTACATTTTTTTCCCCTTATTTTCTTATTTGATTTTTTGACCAGGTAAGGGCCTGAAGCATGCATTAACTGATGCATAAGTTTAGGGGCTGCACTTTAAAAGCTAATACCATGTGAAGAGACAAGGGGTTAGTTACTATGGGGGAAAATTATCTCTGATGTGTATAAAACTCTAGTTTTTCATAATTTTAAGATCTGATCATGCGTCCTGGAACCCTTTTACTTGCCTTTAAACTATGGAGCATGGAACTGACGGATCTCACGATATGAACATGTGTCGTCTTCTTTACAACCTAGCTTTATAAGAATTACGTTTTATGATGATACCAGTCAACTTTGATTTTTGTTGTCTAAAACATGTGTTATGAAAAATCACATGATTTAGATTTACTCATATATCTAGATTAGTGGTTGTATTTGTTTTATTGTATAAAAATTATCAATTTTACAATCAGTTGGTGCACAGATAAGAAATATTAAAAACTCATGATTTTTTATCTTCGTTTACAGTTGACATAAAGAATAATTTGTACAATTCAGAACTTGAAATTGAGGTGAAAGTTTTGAGTTTTAGATGCTTATAATAGGAATTTTTTTCTTATACCAACTTCCTTCCCGTTTCTTCTTCGTAATATACATCAAGTAGTCTTTGATTTCAAGTAATCTTTGAGTGCATGTAGAAAGACCTCGCATGAAAGACTTCATAGCGATTGATGTTGGGGAAATCTTTATATTTTCTCTTCACTATTTTTTTTTTTTTTCCTCGCCATGAAGAAGATTATTTGCAATGGACTCCTACAACATTTGCTCACTCCACATATCCAAGACAAATCCAATTGTATTATATTGACACAGGCTTTGAGTTTCCTCTACCATCCCATTATAACTTTATCACTCAAGACTATATAATAATTGAAAACAACAATCATTTAAATAAGACAAGGTCACGGTTCTAATTTATGTTGAAATTGGAAAACCAAAAACAATCTGAGAGCTTTACATTGTAAAGAAGGCTAGTCCCCAAATCCAAAGGGGAAAAGTCCTCACATAAGAATATTATTAACCACCATGTTAGAAGCAGGATAATATTCATAAAATTACTGTGAACTTTCATCATTTTAAAAAAATTATCACAAACTTTTAAAATTGTGAGAAATATCATAAATTTTGTCTCAAATTTTTAATAAAATATCTTACGTTAGCCTCAAGTCAAGAAAACGAGCACACGTAAAACATGATACTTTTTAATGTCTAAAATTTCTTTTTATATCTCTCCCGCTTAATTTCATTTAAAAAAAGAACCTAACCCAACACACCCCCGCATCTGCGCCCCTTCCATCCCCCATCCCTTTTCCCTCGCCCCCATAGCCATCCTCACCCTCCGCCTCCTCTGCCTCGCCCCGCCCTTCCCTCCTCCGCCAGCCTCAACACCCCCCACCACCCCCCCCCCCCCCCCCCCACCCCACACCTCTCCCCTCCTCCACCTCTCTTGTCCCCTCTGACTCCCCCCACCTCCAGTCCCCGCTCACCTCTTTTTTGTGCCATCTCTCTTCTTGTTCTTTTCTTATCTCTTTTTCTATCTCTTAATTTCGTGTATGTGAATGATGGATAACTCTTTTTTTTTTTCTTTCTTCATTGTTAACAGCTGCGCAGTGTTTATCGAAACTTTCAAAATTTGTTGTATTTTTTTTTTGCCACTATGATAGTTCCTGATTTCTTCAAAACGGTGAAAGTTTATATTATTTTTATGAATTTTAGCCTCGGAAGCATGATGTACATGAGAGCATAATAGGCTGAGACTCTTAGAAACCAATATTACTCGCCCAGCCGGTCCGGCTCAGTTACCCGATCCTATTGCCTGGGTCAATAAAATTATTATTACCCAATAGAAAGAGAGTGCTAAAAAATCTCAAAGGCAATAAAAGAAGAAAAATTTCCGACTTTATCCAAAAAAAATTCTCCCCCTCCAAATGGCAGTGAGGTATCCCGTCACCGGCCCGAGCTTGGCACTGCCGCCATCTTCTTCTTTCGAGAAGCTTTTTCTCGTCGGCCAACCCCTCAGGACCTCTCTTCCTATTCCTGCAGGTTTGGGAGGAAAATCCCTCTCCTCCCCTTTTTGCTGCTAATGCTCTCTTTCTGTTTGTTGTTTTGCCTCTGAGAATTGGAATCATATAACACCTTATTTATTGAAGTGGTAGCTGGTTGTTACTTAGACTATATTTTTTAGTTTATTCAATTTTGGGTACCCTAACCACATCATTGCCTAACCACAAAATAATTTGATGTAAAACCTAGTTTAGTATATGCGCTTTGTTTTCAGTTTTATAGGGACTATATTGTTTTAGGAACCAATTTCATGCAGAATGTCTACATTTTGAGAATCATAATAATCTCAATGATCAAATTCCTACAGTCCTGCCATTACCATATGCTCTCTGATGTTTTTCTCTTCTTTACTTTTAACGGCCGAACTAAAGTGTCATACCTCCAATATTTTGGGTGGTCAAATCTCGGGATGTGACATGGTAAGTCCGATCATTAGGATCCAAATGAACTATTGCACCCCCAAGATTTTGAGTGGTAAAATACCATGATGTGACCAAAAAATTCAAATGTGAAACTTTTACACTCAATCATGCTTTGGCTATTATAGCAGATGGTTCCTGGCCATTGAGGAACAGTTATGGACATATGTCCACCTTTTCAAGCAAAGTAACAAACACTAAGGCAGGAGTGACATCCAGCAGATTCACTGTCTACAATGATTAAATATGATTTTGTGACTCTAGATAGTGTTCATTTTATTCCTGCATTTACTTTCTTTTCACATTATTGTAACATTTGAAGTCCTATATTAATACATTCTTTCTTTCTAATTCTATTTTGACATAGGAAAAGCAACTAAAGGGCAATCTAACTTCATTGTATCTAGAAGATTATCAGGGTTGGAGGAGGCCATGCGAATCAGACGGTACATAATCCTAAATGTTGTATTCGTACAGCTGAATTTCCAGTTGGCACTTATATCATGTAGCTGACTCCAATTGCGTGTGGGGACTGGGGAGGCATATTTTCTGGATATGATTTAATTCATATTCCAATGCACTTGCACCTGTAAATGCTGTCCAGAAATGCAGATGAGTCCAAAATTAAGTTTTCTTCAATTATAGCTAGATTTGATTAGACCAAACTATATTTGCCATTTGCATGTCAGCTTACAGCTTACGAGTAAGTGATCCTAGAAAGAGGAGTGAAGAGATATGATATGGTGGTTACTAATTGAGTGTCTTAATTTAACTTTATACATATTAGATTTAACACATATTCCACCCTCTATTTGCCTTTGGGATTGGGCTGGGTCAAAATTGCAAAAGATGAATCGTAGGTAGAGAACGAAGTAATATGGGTCACTGGTTAATATGTGGTGGAAATTTTTTAACTTTTCTCTTATAAACTTAATAAAAAGTTTGTAATGCGTGCATTCATTTACATATGTGTGGACAGAGACGCTAGGGAAGACCTTGTTAATAATGAGAAAATGATTGCCTACTTATTGTTTACTGTAGGGTCTAGATATGCATTTTTCACAGCCTGGTTACCTCCAAATGTATATAGGTGTAAGCACGGACCCTTTTATGGCCTTTTGGCAATCACATAATGCTTCTCTTGTATGTGATCAATTTCTGTTGGTTAATTACGTGAAGGTCTCGTGAGCTAAGAGATTCAACGAAAGTAAAGAAGAGACCCCCATTAAGGCGTGGAAAGGTCTCTGGTCGGCTTCCTGTGCCAGAGCACATTCTGAAACCTCCTTATGTTGGTTCAGACCTATTGCCAGAACTCTCCAAAGAACATCAAATACATGATGAGGAGGGAATTGCTGGCATGAGAGCTGCTGGTGAGCTTGCTGCTCGTGTTTTGGAGTTCGCAGGGACAATGGTCCGGGTAAGAACTATTCCTTTTTATATGATAGTCAGTTTCTGAATTGTTCAACTGTAAATTATCCGATTTTCTGCATAGTTCTTGTTTAGTTAATGAAATCCTTAAGTTTTGTGGCCTGG
The DNA here is from genome assembly GCA_038442645.1 of Agave tequilana. NCBI lineage: Eukaryota > Viridiplantae > Streptophyta > Magnoliopsida > Asparagales > Asparagaceae > Agave > Agave tequilana. The sequence goes on from JAVJIF010026563.1 coordinate 13,124, forward strand.
ATATTTGATCTTTGGTTTTTCTTTTGAACTCATTCATATGCTATATCCTTACTGGGTGTCTGATCATCTGTTCTCAACGTATATATCTTTCAACCTTTAAGTTTCATTTTTGCACTTCGGTCTGGTTGCTACCAATTCACAAGATTTGGTAGGGAATATGCTTCTTTATGCTTGTTGGGCATTGGTGGCATTGCCTGATTATTCCAAACTACCACAAATATTATTTTTTGTGAGATGCTCATTGAGAAGTAAGTACTGGAACTACTTGATTCCAGGATTTGACTAAAGCAAAAGTAGCTGTTTTATCGCATTGAGGACATGTTGAGGTTAACAAGGGATGGCTGATGTGGAAACTTAAATGGATCTGAACTAAGTTTGCTTAAAAAGATCGTTGTGAAGGAGGCATTCATCTTGCACGTCTTGCACATAGTGAAGGCAAAACATGAAAAATTTCAATACAAGTGAAGCACGCATTTATAACTTTTACTTTGAAGCACATAGATACTACAACAACAACAATGACATCAAAGCCTTTATCCCAAACTTTTGGAATCGGCTATATAATTCCTTCTCTTCCATTCAGCTTTATTTAGGAGCCAGCTCCGAACTATGTTTTTTTTTAATTTAAAGAATTCATTTTATATCCGATTAAACTTTTGGGGGTTTTCTATTTCTGTATAGAAAACCTTATAGATGCTCTAACTAGACTTAAGTTTGAAGTAGTATATCATAATTTCTTCTTTTTCTGGTAAAAAGCACCACCATTTTCTTTATAATATTTTTCATTAGAAAACTTATTCTTGAACATATCTAGACATTTCATTTAGCAAGTCGGTAATAATTATCTCTCTTTCCCATGTAATATTTGTATTCTCTCTGACATAATTAACAATTGCAAAGATGTCTTTCTATCAGCCATCTATAACAACAAATGAAATTGATAAAGCAGTGCACAATATGATCATTGAAGCGGGTGCTTATCCTTCTCCACTTGGGTACGGTGGATTCCCGAAAAGTGTATGCACATCAGTCAATGAATGCATGTGTCATGGAATACCTGATACACGCCAGCTTCAGGTTTGCAAAGCTGACATGTTCTTCCTCATTTCCTGAATAATTTCATTAATAGAGACAGTTAAATTGAAAATATCCTCAGCAACTTCTTATTATCTTATGCAGGATGGTGACATAATAAACATTGATGTGACAGTCTACCTAAATGTAGGTTCATTTTTCTGTTATCTTGCAGTTTACTTGCATCCATTAGATACTGGTGGACACTGAGACATCTGTTGTGTAACTTAGTTAATATTTTTGTCACGCTACTTGGTTAGAATTTCGCACTTCTTTCAAATTTCAATTTACTATGTAAGCCATGGAGAACTGTATAATTTTTTTTGTTAGATCATGGATAGAATTTCTTTCATTCTGTTTTCTTTCAATTTGGAAGAGATCAGAGGAATTTTCATTTGCATTTCCTATTATTATTTTGTTGAATTAGTGATTATATAATTTTAAATCATAAGTTTCTTAGTTTATCAATTATTACACATATAATTTTAAAATAGGGTAGAGACATTTTGATTTTCTTTTGTCAGCTGACAACTTGATGAGCAATGTGAATGCATTAATTGCAATTTTCTTTTAATATAACATGATTGTTGATATCTATAGGTTCAATTAAAAAGTAACAGTATGATGGGACTGTTGAGACTGTATTTAGTCAGGTCCGTTGCAGGGGAGAGTGGGTTTAGTCCCACGTCGTCTAGGAGTGATGAACATGGGCTTAAATTAGATTGGACTCATAACTCAAATGGGGTTGCTCCTTTTGGGTCAATATTGTTCCAAGCCCATTAGCCAGTCCATCTTATTTGGTTTTCATCTGATTTGGGTCTTGCAGAACCTAGTAGACTAACAGATGTATCCTTATTTATAATATTTCTACTGAGACTGATGCTTCAGACCTTTTTCTTTGTACTGCAACCCCACACGCACAAGCACGCGTGCGCACACACACAAGCACACTCAGATTCATTCTAATCATCTTTTACTTTTACATATTTTCTTTCTCGGTCTAGTTTTCTGGCTTTTACCTTTATTTCTATGATAAACCAAGAAAGAAAGACCAGTAAGAAATTTTATGTAGAAGTCTCAAATGAAGCACGGACCAAGTAGTGAGCTCTGTTATAATGGAGTCTGTCTGAAGTATGTGAGGCCTCTTTTTGGGATTGAGCAGTAGTAACTAAATAGATGCGAAGAAGAGGGATAAAAATTTCTCTAAAAGTACAAGAACAGTAACAAAAACATCAAAGCCTTTATCCAAACGTTTGGGTTCATATAGTTTCTTCCACTCAGCCTGTCATGGGCTACCTCTTCGGTTAAATTAACAACTATCATATCCTTGTTCACTGCCTCCATGTTCCTATTCTAGTCCTTGTTGCTCCATTAACTACAATCCTATCACTTCACTCCTGAGTCCTTACTGGTTCCCTTATTGATCTTTATTGCACATTGCCACATGATGCACACATCCAGGCAATCTCAATTGGTTCTCCTTTATTTTATCCTTAATGGGAGTTACCTCTAAGTGATGCTTCCAATTGTTTTATTGTTGAATTGGCTAGTTTACCAGATAGCACTAAATCCGATTATTCTGTTATTGTGTATGTTGATCTTTGTGTTAACTAAATGATTGTATACAAAATTAGTATACTCCGGAACTATGAGATGGAGTGCTCCAAAGCCAAGCACAATTCGTAAAATAGCTAATTGCTTAGATATATTAATGTTAATGGAGGGATAGAGAGAAGGTGTATTTATGCACAGAGGAGACTTAAAGCGAAAACTTGTTTTTTTATTTATAATTTTTAAAAATAATAAGCGAGATAATATAAGCAAAGCATTTTGACATGGGATGATGAAGCAAACTATTTTATGGCAGTATGCAAATTCTGCTAAAGATGAGGGTTGATATGTCCACACAGCAAAACTCCCAGATAATAACTTTTTAAAGCTCAACATCATAAACCTTCAATTGGTTTAGGATAATATTTAATTTAAGGCAACACAATATCATTTCTGAAGAACTATCAGCGGCAAGATGATAGCCTCTCACATGAAATGGAACAGCGGAAGGATCATGAGGTGTTGCTAGGTCAAAACTCAATCATTTGGTACTTGAAATCATAAAAGGTGCAGAATTTCATCCACAATTTATCAAAAAGTAGTCAAAAGCAAGTCCTCTAACAAGATGAGCCAGCCCATCTCTTTGTCATCCCGAAAAGTTACCCTTGACGCCTTCTCAAAGACAAACTACAAAACACCCCTCGAGATATTAACTTTCCCATAACATCTAGGTCTATATCAGTTACTACTTATGAAGGGATATACATCTACAAGTACACCTTGCATCTGGTGGAGGAGAAATACTTGAAAATCTTCAGTAGCACTAGGAGTTGTTTAAATATATTAAATAGGTATTGATTCAGTACCATATATAAACCATATTAAAAGCTAGTCACAAAATACAGAATATTTGCTTCTTTGTGGCTTCAGCATGATTATTTTCTTTTTCATGCATTATAGTTTCCTTTTTCTTTTCCTTATCAGATTAGGTAAGCAGGGAATGACATGTAATATGACATTGTCAATTGTGTGTAAGTGTAAATTATTGGAGAATTCTATCTATATGAAACATTATGTTGCATACCACTAGTAGATTTCATGTTCATATGTCTGTCAACCCCTGGAATCAAATATTAACGGTATTACTTTCAGGGTTATCATGGAGACACCTCAAAGACATTTCTATGTGGAAATGTAAATGAGCATGCAAAGCGCCTTGTGAAGGTAACCTATCACTGCGTTGCTGCATACTATCTGCTTGTGCTATTTCGGTTATTTCTGTTTTATCTTGAATTCTGGTATGCTCTGGTTTCTATTAGTGTGGAAACTTAGTTGATTGCTTGCTATGGAATTTGGAAGTGAATTTCTTCCCTAGGCAGATATAATATGATACAAATTAACCAAAATTAATATTCATATAAAAATGTTCCCAGAATGATGATGATGAAGGCAAGTGTGATGAATGATAATAAAAATAATAATTTAGCAGCCACACGACTATTGCATCTCTTTTAAAATCTTAGATCCAAAACTCAGTTGAGTGCAGGTCTTGAATAGTAATTTTGATTCGTGCGTCTGAAAATATAAAAATGTAGGAAATTTCCTGCAGTAGCCGCTTTTTTCAGATATTCATAGGGTGACTGCTATTGCAGGTCATTGGGAATGGTAATCATTAAGGGACCTGCAATAGCAAGGTTAGTTGAAGTGGGAAAAGAAGTAGGTATAATAAGAATTCCTCTTATATATATCAACATTTTCTCATCAATTGGATTTATTAATTCTTTAACATTGTATATATTTTGTGCACACGTCTTACTTTTTTAGGGTATTTGTTGTCTCTGTGTTCATATTATGTTGTCTGTGTCTCGTGTCCCATGTTCATGCCTCTTAGATAATGGATTACAAATGGAATTGATTTCATAACATTGGAGCAGTTATTGGTATAGAAAATAGTATATTCCTTATAATTCATGACATATTTGAATTAAACCCGCAAGATACTTTTTCCTTTAGTTTCACAAATTGCACCTTGTATTTAAAAGGCAAAACATCCATGTCTCCTGATGTTTTCAGGTCAACGAAGAATGCTTAGAAAGGGCTATTTCTGTCTGCAAAGATGGCGCTAGCTTTAAGAAGATCGGCAAGAGGATAAGGTATGTAGCTCTAGTTAATATGTCCTGCGCCTGTGTAGCTCGTGTGTGTAAAGTGATAAAGTTTAACTGTATGATATTTGTACTGTAAACTCTTTTGCATTTTTCATTGGTCTTTGAGGATGAAAAAGTAATATTGGTTGTATTAATGATATGTTAATTAGGCCTATTGTTTTAGATTCATTCAGGCACACTGGTATTGGTCATTGTTTGTTTAAGATTTTAAGTTGTTTAAGATCATGATTGACATCTTGAGTCTTGATTTACATTTTATATAGTCTAATATGGAAACTCCAAAATATTTGACTCTTTATGCTGTAAGCAGTTTATATTTATCATGACTGGACTTTATGTTCTCACTGGTATAAAAATGTCCATTGAACTCCTGTTGGTAGGGTTAGCAGTTCTTGTTAAAAAATTATTGTTTCACAAGTTCACAAGTAAGTCCATCCCAAAAAAAAGTTACCATGGATTTTTAATTAAGTATCAAAAAAATGACACTGGACTTTTAATTGAGTATATAAAAAAACTACCTTGAATTATTGAAAAATATCAGAATTGATACACTTGAGGGTGATTTTTTTGGGACTTTTTAATAAAGGAGGTTTTCAGGAAAACCATGAAAGTTTAAGGAGGTATTAAGAAGTATAGTCTATAATCTATATGTTGCTACACTTAGTTCTTCCTTTGCGAATTTTTCCCCACGTACCTGTATCTTATACTGCTACCCACATGGACACTACTGTTCCCTGCTGTTTACTGCTACTGATCAATTGTATTTATTAGCCATTTGTTAACAATTTTCTAGTGAGCACGCTGAAAGATTTGGGTATGGTGTTGTGGAGCGTTTTGTTGGCCATGGTGTTGGGACTGTATTTCACTCTGAACCAATCATCTTGCATCACCGTGAGTATTCTTCATTTTATCTGTTTTATTGGCGTTTGCAAGATTCCAAGATTTCTTGCTACTTTGAGAGCTTGGCACCTCACTTTTTCATGTTTTCGTCTTGTAAACTGTTTTATAAATACACTTTTTGGTAACTTGACACGCTTGTTAACTTTACCCAAAAGCTTAAGCTAATGGTTGGGGCTAACATTGTATTTCAAACAAACTTACATGCTAAACGCGAATACTTGCCTTCCTTTCTGTTTTTGTCATATCATGTTTTGCTAACTAGTGTTCCAATACAGTGTTTAGCCCTGACCTGAGTTCAGTCAAGTAATTATGTGCCATCTGGGAAAACACAAATGAAAATTATGTCTGTGTACTTTGTAGCAAGGCTGCAAGCGTAAAGTTCATTTGATATTGCAATTATAAAAGAGAACCTAAAAAGTATTGATATGTTCGATTGCAATTATCATCAGAAATGATTGGCGCAACTATTTTTCTATCAATAAAATATAAATATAAAAAGCCATTCATGAACAGCACATTTTGCATAATAATAGTTTGTTGAAGCTTATTTATTTAATGTTCAAACTTGATTTTAAGCTCAATTAACAGGCCAACCTCAAGCTATGCGCAGTTGCTGTTGTAAGCTCAGTAAAATTGATTATGCATGTCTGTGCACTAAAACAATAGCGTGCAAAATGAGCAATCAGAATTCTTGTCTTGAAGCACCATTTAATTGGAATTGGAATCATTATTAATTTGTAATAGCTTACAAGTTGACTCCATTTGAAAGTAAATGTTATTTTTGTTCTTCTTTTGTTTGTAGTTTGAGGTTATTTGGGCTGTCAATATTGTCGATTCATTGATTTCCACTAGGCTCTCATCATAATGACAATGATCATCTCACAGGTAATGATGGATCTGGCTGTATGGTTGAAGGACAAACTTTCACCATTGGTATGACCTTTATATTCTTCAAATATCATCACAGGCTTGTTGATTTTCAGTTACTATCATTGAAGCAGTTCTATAGTTTATTTTCATGTCTTTTTTAAATACATTACATTGCTGTTTCAGTTTCTGTAAATGAATTTGTTCATTCTTATAGTTTTGTGTTAAAATTTCCTTATATAGTAATTAATATAATAGTCTCCGAGATGTCACTATTTATTTATTTGTCTGTACAAAATGCATCTTAGCTTGTTTCTGATCAATTTAGCTGTACCCGTTTTGTATGATTTACATGCTTATCAGTAGTATGGCATGATGAAATGGTATGATGTGTACAAATTTACTGTACCATAATAAATTTCAGCATAAGATTAGGTCACATCTTTTGTGAGTGAGTTTTTTGTTTTTTGGTTATTGGTTTTGGTCATTAAATAAGAATCTGTTATACTTACACTAAGTTCAATTTCATACGAAGAAAATGAATACGAAGAAAGTGAATATCTGAACCATGGGATTAATGTGATCTACTTATGGTAATGAGCTTGTTAGGGTATGCTCTGATTTCTGCGCAGCTGTGTACATATTTCTTCCTTGCTATGTTTTATGTTGCTTTTGGTTCATAGTGGCAGATACAGAAGTCCCTGACTCGTGCATTATAGATTTGTGAATAACTGTGTTAGAGAGGAAAAACACTAACATTGCTACATAAATCCTCTCCTTGTTAGATATATGAGTAATATTAACATTCCATCTTCATGTATATGTTCCTCAAATGGCAAGACTGCGCTATGTAAGGTGTTCTCACTATATTTTGATGGAGATGTTACTCATACATGTTTGGGTTATCTGTTAATGTGAATGTTCTTTGCATCACAGTTAATATCTTGGAAATGTGTTTAAGGCCCTTAATTGCATCGATGCACATATAATTGCAATATTTTTCAGTAATTTGGATGATCTTACAGCTATTGATTTTTGACACAAGAATTGACACTTGAATGTCCACTCTGCCATGAACAAAAACTATATAGCTGCTTAGTGGGCATCTCTTCTTGACCACAGAAGTCAAATTGCTGTCATATCTAAGCACAAATATGGGCGTGGCAAGTGAGAACTTGAAAAGCAGTATCGATCAAAGCACACCTCACTAGAATAAAAACTAAATGCGTCAAAATTGTGCACAAGTCGGTCCCCAAAGTTGAAATAATAATTCAGAAAGTTTGAAGAACAATTTGAAGTCTATTAAAATGTGTTGTCACATTAAAGTCTCACATCACACCCCGACAGACTCGAGATGGATTGTGCATTGAGAGTTTCCTACGAAGGAACAGAAGTTTCAAGACAAAAAAGACAATATTTTATAGTTTACTGTGAAGATTATAGTTGTGAAAATAGTGTATTATATGTTAATTAAACATCAGATTTTGGTAATTCACCATGCTGACCTAAAATGAAAGGGAAGCTGCTCTGAGATAGCAAACAGTGCAAACCACTCAACTTGAGAAAGCACATTTGACTTGTCAAATTTCATGATTAACTAGGTCGAGGTAAAGGAAAAGAGGGAAAAAAAAAAAAAAAAGTATCCGAAATCATGCATACAGTTGAACCCCCAGTATGATCTTTCTCCTGCCCTTTCATTTCAAACTTTTTGTTCCTTCTATGAAGTTATGAATTTTTATCTATTGAATACAACATTATGGGATGTTTTCAACATAATCCTCATTTGTCAAATGCAGAGCCTATTCTTACCCTGGGAAGCATCGAATGTGTTACATGGGATGACGGGTGGACTTCTCTTACAGCTGACGGCAGCCTTGCTGCACAGTGTGAACATACACTATTGATTACTAGGACAGGTGCTGAGATATTGACCAAGCGCTAACATCTGCTTGATTCAATGTATTCTGTTTTCATCTAGCCATATTTTACAGCGTTATGTATACATAATACAACATTAAAACTTTTTCATTATAAAAGGTTAACGAGAAAAGAAAAAGGACACCAGATACAAAGATAACTTGCTGTGCCCAAGCATGTATCCTAGTGTGGATGTCATTGTGCAAATTTATTATTTTCTGGAGACAGAAGTTTCCATTTTGTTCAGGTTGCAGGGCTAATCTTCTAGCTACTCCCCCAAGTTGAGAGCAATACAATTTTGTGAAAGACTTTTGCCATGCATTTAGATATGAATCATTATCGGCAAGTGATAAGATTGTGATGTTACTTGACTCTCTCAGTCACTCAGGACTGATACGGCCGATTGCTGCTGACATCGCATCCTTGAGCAGTACTTGTTCAAGAGGTATCGGTATGTATAGAATTTGTAATTTCTTTTTGAGGCCATACTGGTATATGCAATGTTGGTATTCTGTTTATTGTTGTTAATATGACTGTCTGCGTCGCATATTTGGTACTGGGTAATTTGGCTGAAATGTACTACTCAAGGGGCTGTCAGCTATTGATCTGTTGAATTTATATTGAATCTCTAAAATTCATATATTATTCAATGAATTATTTTCATTTTCAGAAAGTTATCCTAAATGTATATCACAACCAGTCTTTTTTCTTGAAGAAGCGGTGTGAAATTTCAGCGACTGTTGGATTTTTATTTTTGTTCTCTTTCTGAAGCAAAACGGTTGGACATGAATCATTTGATTCTTGAGTGGTCAAGGATTTTACTCATCTTTTTTTAACCCAAAGGATGTACGTTGGATAAATTTATTCTTCACGTAAAGGAGCTTGCAATAATCCCGTCAGCTTTCATGTTGTCCCCCTATTTATTATCTCTCTTCACGTTTGTGTGTGGATAAAAACTATATAGACTCATAAGCTGTCTCATCCTGGGTCCGATATTGATACTTTATCTGGTCCATTTCTGTATCCTCACTCAAGTGGTTGTTTGTTTGCCTTTGAAATGAGCGAAAATTGAATTTTTTTTTTTTTTTTGTGACTCTGCCATGTGAGTTTCATGGGTTTTTCTCCACTTCCATTATGCTTCTTTACTGGGCCTGTTTGGTTAAGAGTGGAAGTGAGGAAGTGAGGAATTGAGCAAGTAGTAATAATTTCCTTGGAACTTGGGATTGGTTAGTAAGTTTTTTCGGTGTTTGGATGTTGTTAGGAAGTGTGGTTTGGAAAATATTTTGTCTTTTCTGGTGTTTAGATGGTAATGTAAAAGTGAAAGTGGAAAAGTTGACCACAAAATTGACCATAAAATAATATTAAAATAAAAATTAATTAAGAAAAATAAAAATAGACTGTAATTAAATGCAAGGGAGATTTACATAGTTAAAAAATTAACTGTTTTGTGCTACATTTATTACAAATGAGATTTACATGACCACAAATTAACTGTAGCACTATGGAAGTGAGGAAATGGTTGTGTAAAAGAGAAAAGATAAAAGGAAAAGAAGTTTTCTTATTTTCTTTTTCCGGTGTTTGGATAGATAGGGAAGTGAGCAATTATACTTCCCTATTTCCTTACTTCCGCCCACTTCCTTACAACCAAACAGTCCCACTGTAAAAGCTGTGAAGAAAGTATATGACCTCACGTGAAACCTCAATTTTTAACATTACAATGTTGTGTTAGAAATGCCCGAAAACAGAATTATGAGACCAAACAGGGCTCGAGAGTGGCGAGATCTTAATGTCATTTTTTTCCCTTCAAATTTTTAATACAAAGAGATCTAGATACTTGTCACTTTATTTATTACTATATTCACAAAAATACACCAAATTCCAATTCAAAGATCCCCACATTTTCAAAACAAAAGAGACCTCCGCATGCTCGGAGTCGGTGGGATCTTTTTACCGGATCCTTCGGGCAGACCCTCTGCCCTCGGTCACTGTCGGCCAGACCAAAACACCATTCTTTCCTTCACTCCCGAACAATGCCAGTTCACACTGAACGGGCCCATTTTGGTCCTTTCCCCAAAAAGCTAAAACTTCCAAAAAAAAAAAAAAATCACATGAAATTATAAATCCAAGACAATCTAAATGCAACTTCTCTCAAAATTAAAAACACACACCCAATTTTCTCGTTATTTTGTCCCGCATCTTGGCCCCATTTCGCCCCTGCTACCAAACACAAGATTGTGAAGTGTCAAACAGTGGAAACAGCAGCAGCCTATCAACGGCTCTCATTCGACAATAATGCAGCAACAACAACTGCTACCAAACGACAACGCCAAGCAATCACTCCCACCGAAGAAGAGCACAACCCCATGGGAACAAATCTCTCCCCTCTCCTCTTCTTCTTCTTCTTCATCACTCATCTCAGTCTAATTACAGCAGAATCAAAGTCCTCGTCGAAGCCGGAGCCGCAAGAATTCGTCGGCGTCACCATCGGCACCGACGTCTCCGACCTCTTCTCCCACTCGGACCTCGTCTCCTTTCTCAAGGCACAGCAGATCGCCCACATTCGCCTCTACGATGCCGACCCCGCCCTCCTCTCCGCCCTCAAGCACTCCGGCATCCGCGTCCTCCTCGGCATCCCCAACAACCAGCTCATCGCCATCGCCTCCTCCAACGCCACCGCCGCCACCTGGGTGGCCCGCCACGTCACCCCTTTCCACCCTAGCTCCTTCCTCATCTCCGCCGTCGCCGTCGGCGACGACCTCCCCACCTCTCTCCCCTCCGCACTGCCGCTGGTCCTCCCCGCTCTCTACTCCCTCCACTCTCTGCTCTCCTCGCTGAATCCGCCGATACCCATCTCGACCACGCTCCCGTTCTCCATCATTCTCGACCCGTTTCCGCCTTCGCAGGCGTTTTTCAACCAGACGCTGGTCAATTCCTTCGTTCTGCCTCTCTTGGGCTTTTTGTCGAACAACTCGTCTCCGTTGATGATGAACTTGTATCCCTACTACTCTTTTGTTCAGAGCCGCGGTGTGATCCCCTTGGACAACGCTCTGTTTAAGCCCCTGCCGCCTTCGCTTGAGGAGGTGGATCCCAACACTCTGCTGCACTACACCAACGTGTTTGACGCGATGATCGATGCGGTGTACTTCTCGATGCGGAATCTCAATGTCACCAATGTGCCACTCTTGATCACTGAGACCGGCTGGCCGTCTCTTGGCTCAGGAGTCGAGAAACCCTTTGCGACGAAGGACAATGCTGACACTTACAATTCTAATTTGATCAAGCATGTGTTGGATCGGTCAGGAACGCCATTGCACCCCGAGGTCCAATCCAGTGTCTACATTTATGAGCTGTTCAATGAGGATTTGAGGCCGGGGCCGGTGTCTGAGAAGAACTGGGGCCTGTTTTATGGGAATGGGACTCCAGTGTACTTACTGAGAGTGGAAGGAAGTGGGGGGTTCTTGGCGAATGACACAACGAATAGGACTTTCTGCGTAGCGGCAGAGGGGGCTGATCCGAAGCAGCTGCAGGCTGCACTAGATTGGGCGTGCGGGCCGGGGAGGGCAAATTGCAGCGAGATACAGCCCGGGGAGCCTTGTTATGAGCCCAATGAAGTTGAGAGCCACGCATCATATGCGTTTGATAGTTATTATCAAATGAAAGGGAAGGAGACGGGTTCGTGCTATTTTCAGGGGGCGGCCATGGTCACCACCACTGATCCAAGTGAGTGCTTCTACTAGTCTCTTGTTCTTGTTACATGCTATATCTTGAATTGTGTTATTCAGTAGTGTAGAATTCGTAGAATTGCTTGTCATGCTAGTACTAGGACTATTGTTGTCATTGTTTAACAAAATGGTAAGCTTCACTTTAGATTTGAGATTGTGTTATAGAATACAATGCATGTTCAAGTGCTTGTCATGTGGTTCTAAGTGGTAATCTCTTTCTGGCTTGCGTAATTGGGGGGATTGTTGGATGGTCTGAGGTAGGATGATGGATGAGGTTGGTGGAGATGGATCTTTTTTCTTTTCTTGTGCACTTTTGGCATTGAGTTGCATAGCAACTGTAGAGGGGTGGCCCGCGCGCGCTTGTGTGTGTTGGGGGGTGGAGTGTGTGCTGGATCCTGCTGTAAATTTTGTTTCTTACTGCGTACTCTGTTTTTATTCTTTTGTCACCTTCTAGCCTTTGCATGGTACTCACCTTTAGGGTTATGGGCCATGGCAGTGATTCTTCAATGACAAATGACGCATTATTTTTTGATTGTTTGAATCTCAGGAGGATGAGAACTTGAGTGAACCTTCTTAGTCAAGCAATGTTTCCACTAGCCCTTTTTGGTTCTTTTCATTATGAGTGGTTGAATCAAACTCGAGGGTTGATACACAGTTCTATTTTCTTGAGTTGGGTTGCTTTGAGTATATAGTAAGAGTAGGGTGATCTCATATGCTGGGGGTAATCCATTCTGTTGAATTTGACTCTTAGAGTTGTATTAGATTTGTCACTTGATATGTAATCACGGAGAAATATCGGTAAGAGTTGTGGATAATGACAATGGGGCCATGTTTATGAGCTCCTTGACATCTTATTGCTTTCTTCAATCTAACTTTAGTATGTTATGACTGAAAGTTCTATTTTTTTGAGATGAAGGAGATCCATAGTATCATAAATTTGAGTTGCAAGTGAACTTTAGTTTGGAACTACAACTATTAGGGACTTTTAGTTTGCAATAGCGCTCAAAACCCAGTGAGTTCAATTTTAATGAACTATGGTTTAGTGCACTTCTAGTGTTGAAGTGCTAACAACCACTAATATTTGTATTTATTTGAGTTCATCATGTTTGATAGCCATGTTCGATTCACTTGGTTCAGACTGAGTATGGTCATTCTATATCATATGAGTTTTGATAAGGCTACAGATTGGTTCCGGTCGTATTAAGTAGTGCCAGGCTGGATTAGATCCAAGGATGCTCCTCTAGAAGACTTAGAACACTGAATTAGGTAAGACTAAGCAGCTAGAGTTCTGTGCTACTCACAAGTCATGAGGCCAGCAATAAAACACAAAGTAGAGCAGAGGGCCAGTCTGTAGGTATGTCATGGAGCAGGGGCAACAATCTCATGATGGACATAGCACCAAGCAGTCATAGGAGTGATAATGGAAATTTGAACTTGGAGAGGCTTGCAGGAAGATGACTCATGTATATTTACCTCTATAGGAGTTACCCAGTTGGAGAAGCTACCAATTCCCACTTAGTTGCATCTTGATGACTTTTTAGTTACATATCTCAGCTCCTTCTTAAAGCTTGGATGTTACCCAACTCTGTTTAGCTTCATTTGATAAGAGATTTTTGCGGACTGATTACTGTCTAAATGGAAGGGTACGTATGTATTACTTAGAGGTAGAGTCACATAACATCATTCATTGTCATTTTCATCCATTCCCAAAACCAATTGCCCATCTTCATCAATCAGTTTATTGTCTATCTGTTTTGTTTATTCAAGCAGAGGTATAAAGCACTAGAAAAGCTTTCTTCTTGAATGGGTCAGACAATGTACTGGAAGTAATATCCAATCGGGTCACTTCAATAGAAATCAGATGTCGCTGGATGAATCAGCTATTGAAAGTATTTCTCTGCTGAAAATTGTTTCAACCATATAATGGAAAATGAAGATAGATTCCTGAATATATCTTGATGTATTAGAGCTCAAAGATTTCCTTGTTTAATCTCCTTATTTCGAACAAAGTCTTCAACATCTGATGGTCTATAGCCAGGTTTGAAATCTTAGTATAGGTATTGGTTGTAGGTTTTTGGTATCGGGATCGGCAATATCGGCTGTTTCACCATGATCGCATTGGGAATATCAGTAGTATTAGGCAAATTTGATATTGGCCATATGTATTAGTATTGGGCGTTATTTCAGACTTTGTTTTATAGTGACTTTGCTCTCTGTTCATCTGTACTGAAGCCTTAGCATATGTTACTAGAGTGCATACTTGCTAGATCCTTGGGGGATATTGCAGTCTACAAGGTACATACTTTATGGACAACACTAGTGGCTAATTTCCGAAGGAATTAATCCATGCACTAAAATAATGGAGTGAGTATAATCAAATCACAGAAAAGTCAACGCAAACACAAAGAATTACGTGAAAACTCAAATGAGAGAAAACCACGAAGAGAGAGAAATTCCACTATGTCAATGATGATTACAGGTGGGGTTCTCTGGTGAGCTAGGGTTTCTAGATTCTGATCCCCCTTTTATATTGGAAGGGTTTTCATACACACACACACAAGTCACGTCATTTAGACAAGGCTAAGGAGTCATGCTTAGTTCGAACACATAACTCCCTTATATCAGAGACGGTTAAGTTGACCATCCTGATTTGAACGAGGTGGACAAGAGTCCATCTTTATCTGATTCTCTGCGTCCAACTATTAATATGGTTGATCTGTTCCTGGGCTATAACTGTCGAGCTCAAATAAGGATTTGGCTTATAGATGGAGATTCTTACAATTGATTCTATTTCTTCTAATTATATGAGCTGCTCGGGGTTTGAATCGAATGGGTACTCTCGGTTAGAGTTTCTAGAAGTAGCCACGTGTCGCTCTCCTGTTTGGTGTTAGATGAACACGTAGCTATTCTCGAGAAGGTCGAAAACTGACCAATACAGATGCCCTCTCCGCTTTCTTCTCTTTGGAGGAGGTCAGGAACTCTCCCTCGGGGGCTATAGATTTCCGGAGACTCTGAGAGAGAGAGAGAGAGAGAGAGAGCAGATAAAGAAGGGAACTCTGGGCCTAAACTCGGGTTGATTTGCTGTTGCTTCAGTTTTGTCCTGTAATGGTGTTTGTGGCTTTACAGGTTGGCAGAGCCTTAAATGTGCGTCTCATCAGTTGCAGGTCGATCAGGTTACCGTCATTTTTGTAGGACGCTGCGCTAGAGGTGGGTACCGCTTATCTGAAGCGATAGTTTTGATCTGATCCGTCGTAACACGTGTAGGGCCCTAATCGAGTAACTGTTCATTTTTCTAGGGTTAAGAAGGCAACACTTTGAGACTCTGGGCATTTTTTTCTCACATCTCTGCATCTTCATCTTCTTTCTTGTCTTCTTCTGTTCTTCTGGTTCTCTGATCTCAATAGCTTTTCTCATTTCTATTGCGATGAAGAAGGGTGAAAAGTCAGGTGCGGTTGGCGGCTCGGGCAAAGAAAAAGCCCTTCCTAATAAGGATGGCGTATATATGCATCCACAGGTTCTGGCACTAGGGTTAAGGCTGCTGTTGACGAGGTTCGTCTGTAGCGTTCTGATTTTTTACAGGGTCGTCCCTTCCCATTGTCGGTGGTGGCTTGGCATACGGTGCTAAGGTGTAAGGCCCTCTGCGCTTTGTTCGCTCCCGAGGCGTGTCAGTGTGAGGTCTTTAGCGCCGCATACTCGCTAAGGAAGACCACTCAAGGCTCACACTACTTTGTTCCCCAGAGCGGAGTTGAAAAAAATTATTGTCAATATGGTCGACAACGACTATGGTAAGCGAGATGCCGTGGTTCGGGTGATCGTTCGTTTGATGCCGAATCGGAAGATGAGTGTGGGGTCGTCCCGATCGTCTGAAACTTGAACCCCGACCCTCATGGAGGGACCCTGCCCACCGCTGACGTCGAGGCGAAGTTGAAAAAACTGACAGCCATCAACTATAATAGTCCTAACTGAAGTTGGCTGTTGGACCCGAACAGTCCTCCAGAGCCCCCAGTCATCACGAAAGTGCTTGCTTCGGGTAAGAGCCAGCCTGCCCCCGAGCCTGAGGAGCCTGCTCGGGAAGAAAGGCCTTTTGGCTGTCGATCTTGGGAAGCTGAGGGTCCCGGAACAGATGGTTCTCACCAAGAAGAAGAGGGTTCTTACTCAATCTTCACGTCTTTCGCGCCTAGGGGTAAATTCTGGATTTCTTTAATTTTTTGCTTGGTGAACTGTCTCTCGATGCTTGTTTATCTTTTGCAGAAGAAATGTAGGATTGAGTTCGACGAGTCGGATGATGAGGGGATGATAGACTTGCTAGAAGTCGCGATCACTCCTCTGTCCACGACCGCGGAGCAGTCCCTTGTGACTGAAGAAGCTCGGGTTGAGTCTTTTGATCGCGTGGACGATACTTAGGGGGCTTAGCCTGTCATCGAGGCTACCGAGGGGGTTGCCCTGAGATGCCAGGAGTGCTCTCTATTACTGAGTTACTCCTCGAGGCTGGGATTAAGGCCACAACACCCCTTGCTCTAGATGGTGCTGAGCTTGAGTCTCGACACGGGTTTTAGGGGGCGGGCACTGCTGAACATCCTCGGGTTGCAGACGGTGCGAGAGTCATCGGCAGTATCAGCTCCTCAGGGACTGCTGCTCAGTCCCATGAACTGTCCCTGGGGCGGGTCGTTGCGAGTCCTGAGTTATGATTGTTTCTTTGGAGGGGAGATGTTGAGGTGGCTTTCGGGCATGGAGACTTCCTCGGAGGGCTTAAGAACCTCAAGGCTTTGCCTTTAAAGGAGCGGAGGCGGCGTCTGAAGAATGAAGTATGCAGGGTAAGTATCGTGATGCCTCTGTCTTGAGTTAGTTGTTTGGGTGTCGTCTAATTTTGGCTTCCACTTCAGAATGCCGTGCTCATCTCCGAGCTGCTGGATGACCACTGAGAGGCTCTGAAGGAGAGGGATGCGAGGTTGCTGACTTGCGCCGGAGGATGGAGGAGCTCAGCGCTGCAGGGAAGGCGGCGACTGAGGAGATCAGTCAGCTCCGAGCAGATTTGGACCACGAAGCGGTGGTTTGTTCAAATCGGGAGGAAGAGCTGTAACGACTTAAGGGGAGCTGGAGAAGAAAGGCTCGGAGATACTGAAGAGGAACTCTGACTGCAACAAAAGGAGCTTGTGCTGCAGACGGCTCAGCATGAGCTTTATGAGACACATCAGCATGCCGAGAGAGCAAAGGCCATCCTAAATTCAGAGCGAGAGCCTTCGAAGAGGCAAGAGAGTGCCTCAAGGATGACTTGAGTCGGGCGTTGATTGCCTAAGATGCGGTTGAAGCTCAAGAGCAGGCGACGATAGATCATTGTCAAAAGGCAGTGAAGGTTTTCAAATTTAAAAAATATAAAGAGAGATACGAAGACGGGAAACGGGGCGTGTCCCCGAGGTACCCACTTGAAATTAGAGCCTTTCTCGAGAGTTAGGGCTGGGAACTCCCCGAAAGTGGTGCCGTCCCTGCTACCGTGGTCGAGTCCTCCTAGGGCATTTCGTCCAACGTTTCTGCACTTTTGGCGACGAGTCCTCCGCCAACCGCTTCCACGACTGATTCTGTGACACCTGCTACCCCCGAGGACGCTATGCTTCTGACTCTCCCTTCCGAAGAGTCTCACAAGGGCAAAGTTAGTGCTTGAGAGTTTGCCTTGTTTGTAAAATTTAGTGTAATCTTTTTGAATGGAATAATCGAATATTCAGCTTTCACCCCTTTTGAATGTCTCGCTTCCGTTGTGTTTCAAGGCCGCTGTGGATGCCAGCCTGGTGGACCCTTCTTATCTAGCTTCCGACTCAACGGTCTCATAGACTGGGAGGGTCACGATCAGAGATGAGTTATTTGGGAGCTGCTGATGCCCCTTGCCTCTATGAACTCCGACGAGGCTGGCTCTTCCGGCGTCAAATTTTTTGGGGAAGATGACGGTTTTCACCCCGAGGTTCGAGATGCGTGGGTGGAGATATATCTGGACGATGAGCCTGTATCGTTGCTAGGCTCCCTGAATGCTTGGTGGGAGAAGGTAGCCGCGGGTTCGTTCCGGGAATTCTGGGACTTTCCTGTCATGTAGAACTCAAGCTGCTCGATCACCTACCTCCCAGCTGGATCACAAGCTCGTATCCCACAATGTGACGGTGGCAGATCTCCATAATAGAGGACGGACGAGGTGCTCTAGAAAGGGCACGAGCTGCTCGAGGCGAGTGCTACGTTGAGGGAGGAGAAGTTAGACCTTGAAGTGAGGCTCCTGAGCAGGCTCGAGGAGCTGTAGAAGGCGTGGAGGAGGTGTCTGATCTTCTGAGTCGGAGGTCTCTTCTCTTCGGAAGCAGATCGATAAGAATTGTGTGAAGAAGCTGGCGCTCAAGCACGAAGTTCGTGTAACACCCCGTTCTCAGAATACGTACTTAGATACGTATTCTGATTTCTAGATCGTATTCTTTCGATTTTTCCCAATATTTATTTTTTATTTTATGATTATTTATATCATTGCTTGGTATCGGATCTGGATTCTCAGACTCAGAGTTAGCCCTAGTCTGATCCGGGGACCCGATCCTAGTGTATTGCTCGATTTGATATTTTTGGTAGTCAGATTTGATCGTTTTTAGTTTCAAATATTATTTTCTAATATTTTATATTTTTGATGATTTTTTAGAATTTTTCTGAATTAAATTACAAAATCTTCAAAACCGGTATCGACTAGTGTTGCCGATCGATTCTCGAATTTTTTTATTTACAAACGGAGTTAAATTTCTAAAAACTGCTTTCACTTTATTTCTTAGAATCATATTTTCTATCTAAACACATTTTAGGGTTTTTTTTGAATTTATCAAAATTCGACCGATTTGGTATCGACCGATATCGCTAGTTAATTCCAAGATTTTTAATTTGAAAATAGGTTTAAATTTCTTGAATTCAATTTCACTGTAGTCCTCAATATAATATTCACTATTTTTGAGAATTTTTGGAGACCTTTCTGAGTTACTTTATTTTTTCGACATTTTCGGTATTTTCAATGTTTTTCCAAATCCAGGATTATATCTGGATACTTTCTTTTTCTTTTTTTGTTTCCCTTTATTTTCTTCTCCACTACTTTTCCTCTTTTTCTTTTTTTATTTTCTTTTTCCTTCTCTTTTTTCTCCATACAAACTCCCCTTAAAAATATCTTCTCCTCTTAATCCTTTTCTTTCTTTTCCTTTTTCTTTTCCTTCTACTTCCCTTGGCCAACGCAGCCAGCAACAGCACCAACCCCCTCTCTTCAATCTCTCAAATTCACTCTCTTTCCCCTACAATCTCTCCTTTCTCTCAATTCCACACACTCTCTATAATACACATACTCTCTCTCAATTTCTCACTTTCTCCCTCTCTTTTTCACCCATGGTCCGCGACCTTACCCAAGCAACCCCGGCCGGCGGCGCCCTAGGCCGGCGACAACCTCCCCTCTCCCCCAACTCTCCTTCTCTCTCAAACTTCACACCACCTTCACCATCTTCTTCTTCAATAATCCCACCACCACCATCATCTCCATCTCCTGCTCTCCCATCTAGGCCGGTCACCGCGACCTAGATCTCCACCTCCTCCTTCATCTCCACCACCTCCTCCCAATCTCGCTACCACCACCACCATAATCACCAACTTCATCATCTTCAACCACCACTATCACCTCCGTCTACACCCAAACTCCACTCCCCTCCCCTCCTTGGGGTCGCCAGCAGCCACCCCCTGACCGGCGGTGGCTGGCGCCGCCCCGGCGCCGTCGGGCCCACGGCCAGGCCGTGGGCTGGCCGAGCGTGAGAGGGGCACAACCCCTCTTTCTTTCTTCTTTTTTTTCTTAAACTCCCTCCCTCTCTCTTTGACACTCTCTCCTCTCTCTTATTCTCTCTTCAAAAATAAATAAATATTTTAAAATATTTGTGGCGTGTGCATGTGTTTCTGAAATTTCGAATTTCGCGAGATTTTTCAAAGATTTTTAGGCGAGTGTTTTCGCTTTTGGGTTTTCCCGCTTTGGCGGGTGATTTGTATTATGTGTACTATGTATCTGTATTGGTGGAATTGTAACTGTATCTGGACATGTGTATTTATACCAGTGTTGTGTATTGTATCAGTGGGTGTGTACATGTATACTGTGGACACATGAAATTGTATCGGTGTGACGAATGCATGTAGTAGTGTAGTTTTATACATGTGCATATACACTTCATGCGATGTATTCTATTACTGCTTTATTTCCATGCGTGGCCGATCCTTCGTGATCATTTAGCCTCCGGGCTCTCTACTTGGCCTTCTAGCCCTATTAGCTTCTGGGCTCCACACTCAGCCTCTGGGCTTCACCACTCTACGGACAGTCTAGTTATTTGTCATGTTTATATGTGTGTTTGTGTGGTACTAATATTTTATGCAGGTACTCTTGTATAGCCCACTTCCCGAGCCGGCTACCCAATAGATTTTGTTCTTTACACCCTCTGGGTTTTGTGGTTGCTACCAAAAGTGTGCTTAGACTTTATGGTCTCCTTATAACCCTTTGGGCGCTCAGACCGTCAGGTCTTTCGGCCCCGCTTGGTAGGCGAGCCTAATGCTAAGTCTTTTATCGCTAACTCCGTCCGAGTGTAATTACGCCGTGAGCGTGACTTCGTCACGGGTGATATGGAGTGATTTATCCGCCACCACATGCGTGCGTAGTTTCGCCGCGAGCGGTAATTACGCCGAACGTGATGGCGTAAGTGCTGTGTATTAGCTTCGCTCCAGTCTTACTTAGCTCCGCTTGATTGTTCGCTTGTCTGCTCGTTGACTTTATTTCTCTTGCTCAGCCTCCGGGCTTCACTACTCTACTGATAGCTTAGTCGTTATCTATTACTATGTTTACATGCGTGTGTTTGGTACTAACACCTCTGCAGGTACTTGCTCTGTTTTCGGGTCTATTAGCCCTTTGGGCTCTCGCCCACCTTCTCGAAAGGAGTGTGGTCAGACTATCAGGTCTCTTAACTACGCCTGGTAGGCGGACCTAGCGTCAGCACTTTACCGTTAACTTTGTTCGAACGTAGTTATGCCGTGAGCGCGGCTTCGCCGCACGCGGTAGTATAGCGTTCATACGCTTGCTCCATCGTGTACGTTTAGCTTTACCGCGAGCGGTAACCACGCCGAGCGTGATAGCGTCTAGTGTTGTGCGTTAGCTTCGCTCCAGCTTTGCTTAACTTTGCTTGGATGTTTATTTACTTGCTTGTCTGCTTGCTTATTGATAATTTAACTATTATTCTTACCTTGATGGTTGTGGAGAGTTTGAAATCTTTATTTATACTGTTTTTCAAAACTGTATTGTTTTTCGGTATTCATATCGATCTCCTGTATCAGTACCATTTTCTTGTATTTGTATCAATCCCTTGTATCAGTACCATTTTTCTGTATTGTTTTATACAACAATTGATATCTGTTGTGTTATCACTTGGCATGCTATTACTGGACACCTGACACTTGCATGCTATCACCTGACACCTAAATGTTATTACTTGTCACCTATCTTGCTTAACTTTTGACTTGTGATTATCATATTACGGGAATCATGTAACTGGTATTCTGTATTATATACAGTGACATGTGTCTTTAGTACTCATGTACTCTTATACTCCTGAATTCTTAAACCTGAATGCTCCTATTATTTTCTATAAATTGATAATTACATAATAAATTATAAAAATGACAACTTACATCGGTTTAGAAGAAAACTGATGAAATTCAAGTGGTGAATATGTTTATAGTGGTATTAGTTAAGTTGTGTAATTAAACTTTCGGTTCTACCTAAAGGCCTTCAGGTGTTCCGAGGGGAGCACTGGCTTCCTACCTCATGTTATATTCCTGAATGAGCATACAAAAAAACCCATCTCCTATACGACTTGCGGTCAGTTTCATACACCAGCAACAGAACACCCTGGACCGTGGTCCCGGGCATGCACGAGACCCGCTGTAAACATAACTCGTTGGTTTCATTATCAGTTTCCAATAACAAACTTGACTTACTCATATATGGATGTATGTGGGATGGAACGTACGCCTGTACACATACTTAGATATATGGGTCAGATGAGTAATAATAGTAAAATGTTAATTAATAATTTGTCGTGCTGTCTTGCAATTAGGGTTGTATGCACTTGGATTACGGTGACATAAGACATAAGGTATATATATGAGGGATTTCTTGTTTAGATTCCTTCGACGTATTAGTCTTATGAAGACGTAAACCAAGCTTGTATGACTGATTTTTCTTGTATTTGGTATTATCGGTTTTATCAGCTTTTATCAGTTTTACGCTGTTTTCTTAGTTTAGAAGACAACTCGGGTTATATGAACTTAGGATATGGTGACGTGAGGTATAAGGTTTCCTTGTTTGGTTAATTCCTTTGACGTACTAATCTCACGGATCGGTAATTTAGGCTTGTATAACTGGTTTTTTCACATTTACTTTACTTGCTGTCTCATTACTTACTCCTGTATACCTGTGCTCACGACATGGTTTTCAATACATGCTTTGGCTTGGATTTATCGTTACATGTATGTCTATCCCTGCACGCCACTTGACACTCATCTTATCCACTCATTAGGGAGTTTCTGACTCTCCTGGATCTACGTGTCTATTCTTGGAGCTTGAATTGTGATGAACTTCATGGTGAACAGAGTTGTGCATCGGCAGCATTGTGGAGTAGCAGCTGACCGTCCGGGCCCTATCTTTTCAGCCCCCTTACTCATCTCTTGAGTTTTCCTTTTATAACTCGTGAGCGCCTTTGGTACTGTTCATAATTGTATATCTCTTTGTATTCTCACATTTGGGCTTATCGGTGATATAATATTCTTGTAATATTACGTCACATCCTATGATAACTTTGTAATTGTACTAATATGTTAGAATGTATAATGTATTACGTACTTTCGTGCTCTGATTCTTGCCTATACTGATGCTTAACGTATATACACGAGGGTATTTTCGACCTGCATATATATGTCGCAGTAACATCTCCGTACCCACAGGATCGGGCATTACAGTTCGTATGCTGACAAATAACTTGAAAAGTAAGGATAAGGAGGTGGAGTAAAGGGCCGAGGGTTCTTGTCAGTCGGATCATTATGACGAGCTTTGGAAAGCTCATGAGGCGCTGCTTGAAGAGACACAGAAGTTGTGCTCTTGGCTCATATTCCTTAGCTCGGGCAGTCAAGTGGAGGGCCCTGGAGGATGGCAAGGGTGTTCGAACCGGGACCCCGAGGGCCTGGTTTCTGACCTAGTGTCTCGGATAACCAGTCTGGGAGTCTGACTGATCGGGCTGGGAGCTCAAGCAGCTGCGCGGTAGGTCTCGTGGGTGGTCGGAGAACCGAGATAGTGGTCACAGGCGGAGCTAAATATCTTTCCCCCTTTGTGTAGGAGCTGATGTAATAAGAGGTTATGTCCTCTATTTTCTTTGCGTATCTAAATCGCTACTCTTGGCGCTTCTATGTGATGCCTTTAGATCCTTTGTTTACTTTGTTGATATGCTTGCGCGGGATGCGGAGTTGATTCTGAAACACTTGAAGTGGTTTGGCATGTGGCTCCTGAGCGAGAGTTCCCTCATGACCGGGGGTGGATTCATGTTTTGAAATTATGTTGTTGTAACGTCCATCTTTCAGGAGGCGTCTGAAGAGTCGTCGTCTGGGTGAGAACCTGTATAGGCAATTGACTCACTCGAGTGGCCGTCAAGGTGAAAATCTGTCTACGCTGACTCCGAGCAGTCATAGTGAGCGAATTCCCGTCTTTCAGGCGCTCCCCGAGGGATAGCCGTGAGATTGTTATTCCCTTGTAGCCGTCAGGGTAGGACCTGTATAGGCTGTTGACTCACTCGAGTGGCTGTCAAAGTGAAAACCTGTCTAGGCTGATTCCGAGCAGTCATAATGAGCGAGTCTCCGTTTTTCAGGGGGCTCCCCAAGGGATAGCCACAGGGGCTATTTTTCCCTTATAGCCATCAAGGTAGGACCTGTGTATAGGCTGTTGACTCAATCGAGTGTCCGTCAAGGTGAAAACCTGTCTAGGCTGACTCCGAGCAGTCATAGTGCGAGTTCCCGTCTTTTAGGGGGCTCCCAAGGGATAGCCGCAGGGACTGTTTTTCTCTTGTAACCGTCAAGGTAGGATCCATACAGGTTGTTGACTCACTCGATTGACAGTCAAGGTGAAAATCTGTCTAGGTTTACTTCGAGCAGTCATAGTGGGTGAGTCCCCGTCTTTCAAGGGGCTCCCCGAAGGATAGCCGCAGGGGTTGTTATTCCCTTGTAGCGTCAGAGTAGAACCGTATAGGCTGTTGACTCACTCGAGTGACCGTCAAGGTGAAAACCTGTCAAGGCTGACTCCGAGCAGTCATACTGCACGAGTCTCTGTCTTTCAGGGGGCTCCCCGAGGGATAGCCACGAGAGTTTTTTTTCCCTTATAACCCTTATCGTACCTGGAGAAGATATTTGATATGAAAATAAGAGAGCCTGCATAATTCTATTAGATATTACATGGTTTTACATGTAGTATCGCTTCGGATGTGAAGAACTCCGTTGCCTACTGGAGGTTTCCCTGTCCCGAATGGTGCCAAGGGGCGAGCACTTCAGTCGACGGTTTTGATCGGGGCCTCTCTGATCTCTGGATCTTCCTCCGAGTCGAGGATGAACTCGTCCAGATATTCACGTGGAATTAGGTCCTCGAGATGTCTTTTGAGGGCCCAATAATGCAGAGTGGCGTGTCCCTGACTGTCGTGAAAAGAACAGTTTCATGCTTTCAGGGAATCTGTATCGTGTTTGGCTGTCTTAAAGAGTTTCACCCATGGCCGATGCTTGATGATGTGGAGGATCTCGTCAATAGGCAGCTTCAGGGGGGTGAAGACTGAGGCGCCCTCGGTCTTCACTGTTATCGGGGAAGCGTTCTCCTTGTGAGTTAGGCCGTGATGTTCCCTTACACGCTTCCGCGAGCTATCAACTTGAAGGCTCTCTGGGTCCTCATATGGAGAGGTTACTTTGGAGCGCATTTTGTTTAGTTTGAAACGTAGGTCGGTCGGAGCCACTAGTTATCGGTTGACCTTGGGGGAGGTGTCCACCTGAGTCTCTCTGGCACCCAACTCGATGACTCGTTACTGCACCTCTTGCAGAACCTTTATCTGCGTAAGCAATTGATGGTTGACCTGTGTTACCGTCTCTCGCTCGCGTTCTGCGGTATCACAATGGATGACAGCTAGTTCTCGCTTGTGGTCGGCCTTCACCCGGTGTTCGTCCAACCGTCGTCGCTGGTCGATCACCATCTGGATAAGTTGTCCGCGGGAGAGAACCGATGGATCGAATTCGTCAGAAGTGTTGATGTCATGACGGGTGGTGTACTTGTGCACCATGATCGTTGTCCGAGGGTATTTTCATGGAAGGGTTTGGGCATTGGATGGGTGGAGATCCAGAGTAAGGATTCAGAAACTCTTAACGAAAGCACCAAATGTTGCGGGTAATTTTCTAAGGAATTAATCCACACACCAAAATATGGAGTGAGTATAATCAAATCACAGAAAAACCAACACGGACACAGAGAATTACATGGAAACCCAAATGAGATAAAACCTCACACAGAGAGAAATTCCATTATGGCGATTACAGGTGGGTTTCTCTGGTAAGCTAGGGCTTCTAGATTCCGATCCCCCCCCCCCCCCCCCCCGGGTTATATTGGAAGGGTTTTCACACACGCGCGCGCACACACACACACAAAACTCATGTCATTTGGATAAGGCTAAGGAGTTCTGCTTAGTTCGAATACTTAACTCTCTTATCTCAGACGGTTAAGTTCACCATCCTCATTCGAACCAGGTGGATGAGAGTCCATCTTTATCTGGTTCTCTGCGTCCAACTGTTGATATGGTTGATCTGTTCTCGAGTTATAACTGTCGAGTTCACATAGAGATTTGGCTTATAAATAGAGATTTTCACAGATGTTTCTATCTCTTCCTTCTAACGATATGAGCCGCTCAGAGTTTGAATCGATTGGGTACTCCCGGTCAAAGATTCTGGAATTAGTCATGTGTCGCTCGCCTGTTTGATGTCGGATGACGTTGGACACTGACCACTACAACCATATATTTGTGCCCTTTCCGGCGGAAAAAAAATGTAGGATGGCAAACTGAACTCTCTGTTGTTTGTTTTTCACTCACTGTGATTAGCATTCTAAAGAAGGTTCCAAAAAGTTTTGATCTCAAAACACATAATGATGATGGTTTTCCTGAAGCGGGGCACTCCTGGCTACATTTTTGGCTTCAGGTTCAGGGCAGTATTCATTAGAAAGTTCATCTTACCAATATTCTCTCGTCTCCCTTGTAAATATGCTTTGATCATCAGTCTTTTCCACTTAATCTTGGTAAAGAAGGATGTTTATTAACCTGAGAAAACTAGGCACCGCACATAAAAAAAAAGTAATAAAATTGCCCACCCTGTTTTTATGTTCAATATTCACACAGCAAATAAATTTAACAAAGTTTGTGGCTAAGGATGGGCCATTTATCTCTTCTCATTCTCTTTCCTTAAAGACAAAATCGAGAAACTCAAGCTGTACATTGGTAGAAGTAAGAACATTTAATGAAAATATGATTTTACAGAAGGTATCAGATGATGGCAGTGAGCATTCGGAATGAAAGAGTTTTGGGCAGCTCCACAGTGGAGAGGCACTCAGACTTATGTTTTATGGAAAAGAATAAGGTGAGTTGTGAGGAAGTATTTATAAACCTTGTCAAACACCAGGCATTGAAATTAATACGGATGACTGCTAAATAGGATTATTACTGTTTCAATATAGCTGGGACAGGCTTGATTATCATGATTATGCTATAGTATTTCTTTTACTTTTCAAAAAAGTAATCAATTCCTGCAACTGCTTACTAATTTTTCTCATCTTATTAGGGTTTTTTTTTTCTGATTCCAACATCAGTCTTTTTAATTTCCAATGTAATTTCTGATGCCGAAAGTGGTTAGTGACTAAGAAACAAAAGTTGGTTGATTTTGCAGGTCAGGGGACTGCATCTTTCCTGGAAGGTGAGCATAAAAACTGACCACCTATGTTAATCATTCCAGACACTGCACACAGAATGCATCTCGTACTTCTTAGATTTCCCCTGAAATGCCATGTAGTTTCTGATCGCTTGTTAAATGTCATTTCGCTTTAGCTAATAGCTATAGATGTCAGTGTTTGTTGTCACAATCACTGTCAGCAAAATGCTGGTTGGAGCAGTTCTTTTCTTAAAAAAGAAAAGCTTTGTGGCTCCACTTTTAGAGCGTGTTGAAGCGACAAAAAGAACCGAGTGATTTTATTCTTAAAGAACTTTAAAAGATGTGGTGTTCTTTACCCTTTTTAGATAAAATATAGAATGAAAGAAGTTGTTTTCTATTACGGGGAAGATTGCCCTGAACATTAGTTTCAAGATGGTTGTTTATTATTAAAATTTGGAATTCAAAAATCCTTTTCCTTTACTCAAGAAACAGTAACGCGTGCGGATGCACAATAACTGCATAAATGCATGTAGCAGGGTATATCAGGTTTAAATGATCAACGGATACTTTTAATATGAAAAGTAAATATATTTAACCATGACAACGAATTTATGAGATCCTGATCAGCTTAGTGCCTTCACTTGTTAACAACACACACTAGTTCTGTTGATTGTTTCTCTCCCAACTCTACCTGATTTTTCATTCTCACATCAAGAGGGAAATCATTAGATTCCTACCCAACTGATACGAGCATTTAACATATTTGAAGATATAAGTAAGCTGATAAACAAAAATGCAGTACTACCTCATTCTGAATTGATACTTATTGTCAGAGAAAGCAATTTGTGATCTATATAGTCTAAGTTGGTGCCTCACTTATATTTTTGATGTGCAGTAAAGAGATGAACAATATCACCAAGGGAGGAGCAACCAACAAGAGCGCCATCAGCAAGGCCGAGGAAATTCATATGTGGCAGAGACGAATAACAGGAAGACAGCAAGGCCTTCTCTGCTGTCTCCATGTAATCCTGAGTTTGATGGTTGTAGTTTCTCTCTCTACCTGCACCCCTTGGACTTGATGGTAGATCAAAATAATGACGCCTTTCTGTAAGAATATTGTGGAAAAAAGCCCCCATTGTATTATTTATTCTCTCACCAATTTTGTAGCAGCCTAGAAGAGCGGCACATAAATGCATGTAATTGTACTCTATCCTCATTCCTTATGCAATAAAGTTTCTTTTTCTTATCTCCTTGCAGTTCATCATCTTCCTCCAATGAACTAGGATGGAAGGAAGCTCATGTTATGCTAGCATAAGCCTCCTTGACCTGGGTGAGCTCTCCTCCATTGTTATTTTTCGTTTTCTTGCTTAATTTTGCATGCCCCCCCCCCCCCCCCCCCCCCCCCCCCCACCCCCCCACACACACACCACACACACACACACACACAACCCCAAACAACCAACAAAAAAAAAAAAAAACACCTCTAGTGATTTCTGAAACTTTTACCGTGCGTGTTTCTCGCATTAATAGAAATCTTGAACCAGCACAAGCAATCATAAGACACATGCAAAAACAAACATAACAACACTATGGTGATTAAGATAATCATGGTTCTCAAGAATCACAGAAAACCTGCAATAGACATTTATAGAGAGAAATTGCAGAAGTCTTGGTGGTACCAGATGAAAATCTACGAATCATATTCTATATAACTCATGACACAAAATATTCAGCTTCATTTTACGTTATACTGTGTTCTACTAAGCATGGAATCCACCCATAGAGCTAGCTTATACCAAAGAAAGGACTAGCTTAAAAATATTGAGTCATTACTACTTCTCACGTATTCACTACTGGGGGCAGAGAGTTAGGACTAAGCTACAATGATCACTAGGTAACACAGGGAGCTCCTTCCTTTTATTGTAGTACGAAATGCCCGGTATCTCATCCATCCCAATCATATTGATTGAAATCCTGCAGTTTGCAGACAAACCTATCTAGTTTCTTCCACAATGGAAGATTACCCTTCAACATTGTATTGGACCTAGTATCATAAGTCCATCCATTTTCGCCCGGCCTTAGAATAGGCCAGGCTTCCTGCCACCTGCCAAGTAGAGAAGGCCCATCTGAGATCTCACCATCAAATATAACATTGGGCACAGAATTAAAGAGGCCGAGAGCCTCCTTCGCCTGAGCCACTCGTTCCATACTATTCATCTCAGGAGGAGTAGGGCTCTAAAGGTGGCTGGTGTTTTCCACCAACTTCTTGTTCACTCCAGCATCAATCTTAACAGCACAGAGCTCCCTTCCCATCCCTGAGTTCTGAAAGGGTTTGCTGATGAATTGCTTAACGGGTAACTTGCTTAGCTGTAGGGAAATTGTTAGAAGATTAGCTAACTGGATGGTCAACACGAGTGCTTGTCATTAGTGATATTTGTTGGTTGCAGAAGTATGAAAGACAAATAGAAAGGATGCACTAACAGAACTTTTATTAATTTTAGCAATCATGGAAAAGTCATGCTTAACAATAGATATGTAGTACAAATCATATGGCTGCTACAATTCCACACTGATATGCAAGCCCAAAGGATTCATGGTCAATAGTAATTAAAAAGTAGTGTTTTTCCTTTTCTTATAGTGGAAGCATGTAAGGTCTGTAAACAATATTTCCAGAGAACCAATTAGGACACTTGAAAATAGAAACTGATCTTCATGTCTGGAAACTGTACAAAGTAAAGCTTATTGATTCAGATTTTGACATGGCTGTATCTAAACTAAACAAGATAAACAGAAATTCATGACATGTTCTGATAATAATTTTCACATTTACATGTCTACTTTGAAAAATGAAATAACAAAAGCATTGTCAATTCA
The DNA here is from genome assembly GCA_038442645.1 of Agave tequilana. NCBI lineage: Eukaryota > Viridiplantae > Streptophyta > Magnoliopsida > Asparagales > Asparagaceae > Agave > Agave tequilana. The sequence continues at coordinate 43,206 of JAVJIF010026563.1, forward strand.
ACTTAAGTTGAGACCATCAATGTTTAAATAATCGAAATTACCATTATCATCAATTCCTTTTATTTACAGATTGAAAATCACCATTGAAGAAACAAGAATAACAAAGAGAACATTTTACTTCTGGAATTGACATTCCTTAGTAGTATCTCTGTTTTATATGATTGTATGCTACTAGAAAATGGTTGAAATTAGTGCAGAATTGGGATATAATAATTTTGGTGGTTTAAGTCATAAAAAGCAGTTATTTTGGAAGAATTAGTTAGTAAAAGACTATCTAACAATAAGGTAAAGATGATCAGGTGCAGAGACTAGTGTTTCAAAACTGGGATGTACCAGCCTGCAGAAATATCTCCTTCCTTGTTGCTTTTTCTGGTGGAACCGAACATCTATATGTCCTCTGCCAATTTGAATCTTGAAAAAGTTTGTAGTTATTAGGTGTGACCTCCTGGAAATGAAAACATGTCAGCTTCACAGTTTCAGTAAGCTCTTCATAGAGAAATACACAGATTCATAAGTATTCACATACAGAGAAGCTTTTGCATATGGATCTTAAGTCTCTGCAAACTTTGATAAAAGAACGGCACATGACATGCTCTAAGCACCAAAAACAGGTGTCCCGTGTTTCTAAGACGAAAGCCTATCCGGACACCAGAAAGCATGGTTGGGTGACATATGAGCCTAATAATGCAATGAAGTTGCTTTAGCTTTTTAAGATTCCTGAACTGTTTATGATACTCACAGGGGACCAGGCAAAACATTAAAAGCAGCTGAATTCCTAATTAGAAGATAGAGCAAGAGACATAAGATGGTGTTTCAAGTCTTGAGTGGGCTGGCATTCATTTGATTTGTTCTTTCCTTTTTATTCCTTGTTTTTATGTGCTGGGTTCACTTCAATGCATAATGCTATCATTTTGTAACAATGCAAAGTTAAAATCCTTGATCATTGGAGCTCTTGCAAACTGTTCATAGGTAAGTTATTCTCTGTGCAGTGAGCTTGAGTTGTGCCTATCTTTTATGTTTCATCCCAGGGTCAGAGTGCTTAATGCTAACATCTAAATGTGCATGATTGAAGCTTAATGTGATTCTCAACAATGTTCAGCACTGAATATTAAACGAAGAACCATCCACAGTGCATGCACCCAGCACGCTAATTATGTGAATCGGATATATATATGCTGCAATTTGTACATACATTATATGCATTCTACACAATACACGACAACAAAGGGCTAAGCAAATACAGAGTGATCTATTCTTCTCACCACTTTGGGCATATTGTTAGAATCAGACCATAATGGTCACTAGGTAAAACAGGAAGCATCTTCCCATTTCTCTCATATGAAATCCCTGGTATCGCCTCCGTTCCTATCATATCTATACCGATCATTTTGAAATCCTTCAGTTTACAAATAAACCTGTCGAGTCTCCTCTGCAATGATCGTTTGCGATTTATCATGCCATTAGACTTGGTATCGTAGGTCCATCCATCTTCTTCGGGCCTTAGAGTAAACCAGGCATCGCACCACCTGCCAACTAGCGGGAAATGCCCGTCAGAGCTCTCGTCCCAGTTCATGTCACCGCCAAGCACAACATTTGGCGCTGGATGGAGGCGTTTGAGAGCCTCCTTCGCATTGCTGACTCTCTGAGTGCTGTTCATGTCAGGAGGAGAGGGCCTTTTGAGGTGGCAGGTCGCCACGACCAACTTCTTCTTCTTCACACCAGTACTGATTCTGGCTACGTAAAGCCCCCTTCCTGTTGTGGTGTTTTCAAACTGGTTGTCGAAGAATTTCTTCACGGGTAACTTGCTCAGCTGCAGGAATCATCACCCGATTAGATTTGTTAAACTGTATATATGATTCTTTCATCTCTGACGTAGGCAGAAAGATCTAAGAGAACATAATCACTGTACCAAGAGTAATTTTACAGTCATGTAGAGCGTATATGTATTGAATTTATGGACAGTTTAGTAGTTAAAATCTGCTACTCTTTTATGTTGAAGCAGACAAATCATTTAACATTTTAACTGTTTTAATAAGATTAAGATGCTAAATGTAAGTCATCTTCATGTCTGTTTTTAACCAGAACTTAAAAATTATCAATTTTTCAATCTACATGCCATGAACCGTATGTGCACAAAAAAAAAATGTGTTTAAGAATTCAAACTATTTATAACCCCAAAGAAAAGGGAAAATAAGGGGAAAAAACAGTAATTAAGAATATTATTTTAAAGATATATATATTTAGAAAATGTTAAAAATTGGGTACTTATAAGCCAAATTTACTGAACAATAAGGTGGGACAAAAACAGGGCAATACCAGCATGCAAAATTGGCCGATGGCGTTTTCTGATGGAACTGAACAACTATACATCCCCCACCAATTGCAATTTTGAAAGATTTTATAGGTCGAAGTCGAGACTTCCTGAAAGACAAAAGAAATATATGATAATCTACAATAATATTGTGTTAAAAAAGATTTAAGTACTGTTTTAATGTTGTCATACCTGGAACAAAATTATATCTGGTGAGTGTTGTTGTATAAGTTGGTCAATTGCTTTCATCCTCTCATGTATCTCAACATTTGAAAGGCTCAAGATATTATAGCTCATGATTTTGATTGTCCCTGAAAACAAAATCGATCAGTATCTTGTCATGGGACACAATTTTCTCATAAAGAGATCTTCACAGATTTAACTAGACTTGGAGAGCAAGATCCGAAGAGGAATTGACCAGAACTAGCCATAGGTGCCAGATTTAGCGAGTACATGATTTGGCATCGAAGTACTTGAGTGGGTCTGAAATCTGAAGAGGAAAAATGTATGTGGGTTATGAAGATTCGATGAGGCAATCCCCCATTACATAAGAAGGGAGACGAGTTGGAAGAAGAAGCTGATTAGTTAATACGTCTGCCAATTGATATTGCTCGCATAAGATCGTATTTTCTTAGTATTCTACATGCTCTAGCAAATGCCAACGAGCATGGAGTAGTGCTTACGCATATGAAACACAACCACTAGGTTTTATCAGAAATCGAAACTGGGAAAGGAAGTTTACTTGTGGTGATTGCCTTGTTCTTTCTATTTTTCCTCCGTGAGATTTGCTGATGCTGATGCTGAACTTTTCGTTGCAAACTTGGAGTTCCTTCCCCTGCCTTCGCTTTGCCTTCACCTACGTACGGGAGAAATCAAACGATACAAATAAAAAAGGATCATCATGAGCACATGAGAAGGTACTCACCTTGGAGACAGGGTTCAGGTTTTGGATTCCGAGGGTAATTGTTCGGGTTCAGCGTTTGATGGGGTCTCTGATCCTCGAGGATTTTGTAATCATTGAACCAGGAAAGCAGCAACTCCTCCAGCCGCAGCTGCAAGTCAACATGTTCGTCCATTTCTGCTGACTTCTGCTGCTCTTGGCCATGGGTACCTGCAGAATGAGACAAGTGGTGAAGAAAAATTAAGCTGCACTAATTCTTACAGGCTTAAGTGATGCATCCATCAGTTTACATGCCAGATTTTGTAATTGCCATGGGAAGTTTACTTGTACTGGCTGCTTTACTCTTGATGTCCTGGCGCTGAATATTTAGTGCTGGAGCTGGAGCTGGAGCTGGATCAAATCCCTCTCCTATCTCGACTTTGTCTTGGATCAAACAATAACAATTCGAAACGGGTTTTGGATCCTCCTGCTCCTGCTGCAAGTAAATTTGTTGCGCTGTTGCCGTTACTACTGATGTCTGCTTCTGCTTTTGGCCCTGAGGATCTACAGAGGGAGATGACGAGGATGAAGCGCTCCACGGCCCCAGCCACAATGCAGCAGCGCCCGCAGCAGCCAAAAAGCTCCATGCGCCCAGGCCCAATGCAACAGCGCCCGCAGCAGCCGCCACTTTGATCGCTGTGCCTGCCAAAGAAGAGCTCCCTGAATTCCCCATCGCTGTACTTGTGGATGATGAGCTCCCAGAATTTCCCATCTCTCTCTACTCCACTCTCGTCTCCTCTCCTTCAAAGAACGTCTCCTCCCCTTCAGAGAAGAAGGGAATTGCGGGGTCAATGAGGAACGACTTTTGCTGCTGGTTGAGATCAGCTGAGCTGCACAGATGCCAGAACATCAGTGCGAGGGGTCATTAGCTTGTTGACAAGTAAACGCTTGTTTATGGTGCCATTTGAGATGGTCCATGGTTCACTTTAGATGTAGACAATGAGTTTCTGTACGATAAAGTTTGGCTAAGGGATTCTTCACGATTAAGGGACAAGGACATGCTAGAGATCCGGTGAGAGGAGAAGTATTCAGTTGACTTCGGCTATGAAACAACGTGAGTTTATTCCATGCTACAGTCAGTCTCGTATTTCTGATGCCAAAGAAATTTCTCGTACTATTTCTTAAGACATTATTATGGGATTATCTAAAAAGTGAGTATTTATCACTGTTAAGAGGTAATTTGTTTAGATGTAGTGAGCTTTTGAGTTTAGTATAAAGAAACTATCTTGGTTCTGTTTTCCTTTTACCTTGAAGATTGATCTTTTGTGCTTTGATATGCATGACAAAGCCTAAAATGGTTCTTAACAATGTTTAGCATTGAACTTCTGAGAGGCAAGGTCTTGCTCAAACTAACTTGAGAGCTAGTTTTGCGAATTCTCCTCGAAACTGGAAGATCATTAGATCTTCGAGCATATTCAAGAGTCCAATGCGACTAGTGTAACTTTGGCCAACACAAAAGAAGAGATTTTACCACTGTGGAGCAGTTTTTTGCTAAAAGATGAAGGGGATATCCTAGCTGGATCTTCGTCCATAATGGTTTAGAACAATAACACCATCACCATTGTAGTAGCTACACAACTCGCTTTAAATGCAAATACAAGAAGCTGAGTAGGTGGATTAGTCCGAGTGGAGAGAAAAAAAGTAGGATTGAATTGAAAATCTTTTCTGTAGATATTTATTCTCCCCATAAGATATCCATATACAATGATATTTTGATAACGTCTCGAATGGAAACAGAAAAATCTAAGGAATCAAAAAATTTTGAAAAATGGATCTATGTCCAAATGGACCACACGGATCCAAAAAAAAGTATTTTGTTTTGGTTAAGCCTGTAGTCACATATGAAATAATTAATGGGATAAATTTAGCAAAATTTTCCCTCAAGATCTATTGCAGGAAAAAGACAATATCCAATTTAAAGTAGTCAATTATTTTTTTTTATGAAAATGAAAGTCAATTCAAGGAATTTCTCACACACGTATTCAATTAGTTCGGACTTGCTTAATATTGAATTGGGACTAATTAAAAAAACGGTTCTGTAGGAGAACTAGTCATATGAATCGGCTTCTGCTACATACTGCAACTTGTAAACATACATGTTCCAAATGCATTCCATTGCAAACTACAAGCTATCTCCAATTAATTCAAACTACCCAAAACAGTGAAAATTAGCTAAGTATTCTCCCCACAGAGACTGCAAAAAGCTTGAAAAAGGCGTAGGATAAGTAGAGTGGAGTCTAATATTCTTCTCCCTACGATGAGCAAACTGTTAGAATTAAAACATAGTGATCACTATGTAAAACCTGGAGCTTTCTGCTCCTTGCTCTTGTACAAAATCCCTGGTATCGCCTCCGTCCCTATAAAAAGATGCTGATAATCTTGAAATCCTTCAGTTTACAAACAAACCGACGGTCACCCCAGCAATAAATTGGCTATGATGCAGCAGTCCATTAGACTTGATATACATTAAGTCCATCCTCCTTCTTCAATGTAGAGTTCTCGCAAAGAAACTTTGTCCTTGCCTCTTCATCGTCGTATCTCTTTTAACTCTCCCAAAGAGAAGGACCCTCCCGCTGTAAACTCTACATCGCCAGCTGATCGAAGTGGCAATGGTTTTTGAGGAACAGGAGGCCTACCAAACTCGGCACTTGATGGTGCACTTGCCAGTCGAAATGGCAATGGATTTTGAGGGACAGGAGGACTACCAAACTCGAAACTTGATGGTGCACTTGCCGGTCAAAATGGCAATGGAATTTGAGGGACAGTAGGGCTACCAAACACGAAACTTGATGGTGCACTTGGCTGACCCCAACTGCACGAAGAGAAACCCCATCCCACTGTGTACTCTACATGGCCGACCAAGTGAAGTGAATTTGAACACTGGAGAAGATGATGCGTGAGGATTCTCAGAGACCGATGTTTCGGACATCTTTGTGCCAGAATCATCCTCTGATGTAGTTAATGGAGTACTGGAAAGGTCCCCTTTGTCGTCATCGTCGTCATCATCTTCCAATTCCAGTGAACCGTCGGGAGCACTCATTTTGAAAGGTGGGCCGGAGCTTGCAACAGGGATATTTTCAGCTCCCTCTCCTACCTCGGCTTTGCCTTGAATCAAACCGTAACAAATCAAAAAAGAGCCATCAATGCCGAGCATTAGTATTCGAATATGATAGATACTTGATTGTTACACTACTCACCTTGGAGACAGTCACAGGGAATGGGTTTTGAATCCTCTTGCTCCTGCTGCAATTGAATTTGTGGAGCCGAGGCGGTTGCTGCAGATTTCTGCTGCTGATTTCGGCCGTGGGCATTTACAGAGGGAGATGAGGAGGAAGAAGCAAAGATCCATGCGGCCAGCCCCAATGCAGCAGCGCCCGCAGCAGCCACAAAGCTCCATGCGCCCAGGCCCAATGCAACAGCGCCTGCAGCAGCCAGCACGTTGATCGCTGTGCCAGCCAAAGAAGAAGAGCTCTCTGAATTCCCCATCGATGTACATGTGAATGATGAGCTCTCAGAATTTCCCATCTCTCTCCCCCACTAGCGTCTCCTCTCCTTCGAAGAACGTCTCCTCTACTTCAAAGGAGAAGGGAATTTGATCGACGGCTTGGGGCGTGAACGAGGAACTACTTTTGCTGCTGGTTGAGATCAGCTGAGCCGCACAGATGCCAGAACATACAGCGGAGGAATTTGTGCGAGGGTTCATTAGCTTGTTCATGGTGCCATTTGAGATGGACCATGGTTTATTTTTGATATTGACATTGAGTTTTTGTACGATAAATTTTGGCTGAATTTCCTCACGATTAAGGGACAAGGACATGTTGGAATTCCAATAACAGAGGACAACAACAGACTAGAAAATAGTCATCAATCGCACGAACAAGCTGTAACGCCCCGATCCTATAGATACGGAGACGTTATGGCGACGCATATACGCGAGATAAAATACCCCTCGTATACGCGCTAAGCCTCAATTATAACCTGAACAAGCTATAAATCGGAAGCATAATGATCAATGAACACTGCAGTAATACATATAAGACCACACATGATAGCAATGAATAACGGGAAGAAAATGATAGCTGAATAGAAGTCAAAGGTGATATACAGGAATCAAAGAATAATAACAAGAATGAAATGCAAGTATACCAGGATCAAGAGGAGAGGACCCAAGCTCCTCGCAGGGCGTACCGTCTCATCGAACACCTGCACATTAGAACAATCGTCCAATAGCTGGACGTGCAAATCCAGGGTCGTCAGAACGCGACCATAATGAGTGTGTGTGTAAAGGGGAAAGAACTCGTGCAGAATAAACCATGTGCATAAATAGTAATAAGAACAACTGCAAATATAAGAGACTAAATAACAGGATGAATAACTGAACAATGAAAGCAACACGAATAAAGACAGCAAGAATAAGAGTACAGGTATAAGACCAGTAAAGCAACTGTAGCAATCAACAGATGTCTATATGTGTAACCTATCACATGTCACTAGGTTGGTATCCAAGTCTGGTCATAAGTCTGGTCCTGGTTACAATCATGGGTCTATCATAATGATATAAAAATATACAACCAGGTGATTACAGTCAGTCACAAAGCATCAACAGTTTATTATTAATTATGTCAGCGAACACCAATTGTCACATGCAATAGACGCATCCCATACTACGCCTACCACACATGCCGATCGATGCCCTTAAGTTATTGAAACTGATCGGTTGGAGACATTGTCCATGCTTTAGGTGGGTCCCGTGCATACCCGGGACCACGGCCCAGACTCCTGGCGCTGAACCAGGACCTACCGCAAGGTAGTCAGGAACATGTAAACAGGAATAAACAGGACGGGGTGCCAGTCACCCCACGGGAACCCTGCAGTGGAACCCTCTTTCGGCTGCGCAACCTAAATCCTAGGTCCACCCAAAATACGGACGCTGTCTCCTCCATCAATCTCCCCAAGCCCAGTGCAAGTTGTGTGTTATCATGTTTTAGTTTATCAAGTTTATTTAGTATACATGTTACTTAAATCTCTGAGATGACTCAGTGGTGGTCACGGTAACAATATCAACATGTGAAAGTCAGGGTACCGTATAACAGGAGTATAACATGTCAAGTAACAGGATACCGGTGTAACAGGAATATGTAACAAGTGAACATGCGGGTGTTGTTACCGTGTAATAATATTCCCAGCAAATTCAGTAACATGAACATGATAGTTGTCAGGTAGATATATAAAGAATAACCAGTCAGGTTTCACAGGTAAAACAAGATTATCCAAGGTGAGTAATAATCTACTGGTCATGAACAGACTAATCCAAGCAAAGTACTATAAACTCAGGTTCTCAAGACCATCCATACATCACTCTCAAAGTCACCAATAAGTAAAGTCGATCAATAGCTATCAAGTAATCCAGTCTCTAATATCATAACAAGTACACATCAACATCTGAATGAATCATCACTTAAATTATTATCAATGAAAGGATAACAAGTCCAAGAAAGTCCTCTACATGAAATATATCATCTGACCTCTATAACTCTAATTCAGTCCAAATCAGAATAAGTCCATGTACCATCCAATCGTCAAGAACACTAATCTTTTATTAAGGTAAGATCATATCTAACATGTCCTCAAATATCCACTAATAAGGTCTTTGTCTAATCTCCGATCACCATTCTATGTAAATAGCATAAGTCCTAGATCAATCCAAAGTCATCATATCCAACTCACATTCCCAACAGTTACATGATCGTCAAGTTCCATTACACATCTAGTAATCTGATTCAATAATCGTCATTCCAACATATAACAATATCCAGTATTAGTCATCTCACTTTAACATACAACTATGATCCCCAATCCTCAAGAGTTCACATTTCTATTAAGGTCAAACATGATATCCCAATATTCGGTATCACCACATATACGTGCATCTAAGCTCTATTAGATCAAGTCATTACCACTAATATCCATCTCAATCACCCTCATGCTACATCTTGTTATGTCTACAACAATACTCTAGATATACATAGGACAAACATGGGGGTTCTAACATGTATCAAGAATCATGCATATCATATTCCTATACATCCAACATGTAAAATAAACGGAGATGACCGTCCACCTTCATGCTCGGTGATCTCTACACAATAAAACATGTATATGCCTCCTCTCTCTCACACAATAAAGTATACAAGTTCTACATTCACTCTACATACACATTAAAATACATCTATAAACCAATGCATATAATAATGAGATAGAAAATAGAAAGAGGGAGAGAAACACTCACATTGGGAAATCTGCGCATTACCGGGCGAGTCGCCGTTACGGTCGCCGTGGTGCCGCTCTTCGCTGTCGGACCGCATGGGAAGGTAGCCAGGTTGCTGGAGAAGGCATGGCAGCAAGCTGGAGGTCTCGCGCTCGCCGGAAGGGCCTGGAATCGCCGCTCGCCCGCTGCTTGTGCTGCTGGTCTGAATCTGGATCTGCCGTGCGCGTCGTCGAGCGAGTTGCTGCCATGGTCGCTGTGGTGCGATTCCTCGCCAACGGACTGCATGGGAGGTGGCCAAGACACTAGGGAAGGTCACCGTGCTGGTCTCCGGCGACGGGATGGCGTGGATCGGGAGAACGACCAGCTCGCCCGAACTTGCGCAGATCTGGACAGCCTGCAGATTTGAGCTGTTCCTCGCTGTTTTGCTGCGTGCTGATGATCGTCTGGCTGTTGGGAAGCGCCAGGACAGGTGCAGCATCAAGGGGAGTGACCCGGCCTGAGGTGGAGAGGTGCAGATCTCGCCGGAGGGGCCTGGAATTGCCGCTGTCGAGGGCTGACGCAGATCTGGGCTGCTGTTGCTGTCGTTGGATCTCCGGCTGCAAGGCAGGGAAGAAGGCCGGCCATGGCCTGCTGCTAGCTGGTGCTGGTGGTGGCCGTGGGCTGTTGGTTGGGGCGGCCTGGAGAGAGAGATGAAGAGGGTGTGCGGCATCCAGAAGGAGGAGGGGTGCGGCTACAGATGAAGGGGAAAGAGATGGGGCGGCCTGGGCGTTGGATGCGCGCGCACGAAGGGGAGGGGCGGCTGTATGAGGGGAGAAGATTAGGGAAAGATTAGATTAGGAATTAGATTAGGTTGGGATATGGGATTTGGTTTAGGAGATATAGATTTGGTTAGGATTTAGATTGGGATTTAGATATGGAGATAATGGGTTTTGCTAATGGGTTGGGGTTGGATCCAAATAGATAAAAGGGTATTGGGTTATTGGCTAATGGGTAGGATTAGGAATCCAATAGGTTAATGGGTAGTCAAGATAGTGGGTAAAGAATTCCAAATAGAGTAATAGGCATGGCATCACTAATGGGTAAGGATCCAGATGGGTAGATGGGAAGTATCAAAGAATAAGACATGAATGGAAATCAAGGGAAGGGAAAACACCACTACAAAATAATAATCCAACATTAGTAGCAATGTTACTTAACCAAAATAATAATATTAATAATACCAATACATTACATGACCAATCTAATAATAATAAATAACAGTAACAATAGCAACACTAATAATATTAATAATAATCACAAGAGAGAAATTAATAAATTAAGTTGATAAAATAATTTGTAAATTAAAATAAATACTTCAGGAAATTAAAGTACAGTAGTTTAGATTAGGGATATTACATTCTACCCACCTTAATAAAAATTTCGTCCTCGAAATTCAAATAAGGTAGGGAATGATAAAAGAATCAAAGATCAAGAGAGAACACAACAATCTTCCACGTTGCCTCGTTAGGACACCACGATTCCGCTGCGCCACTCTGATCTCTGTTACCAGTTTCAACATGGAATAACCGATCTCAAGAGATAGAATCAGGAGGAATGAATAGGAAAGAAGGATGAAATCAAGATGGACATCCAAATCACTCTAAATGAAGTGTTGGAATCGTGGATATCAACAGATCAAGGATGGAATCCCAAAGGAAGGACGATCAATTCCAAATGGAGTCAACATTATCATGCGAATAGTATATGTATATTGCAGTGTAAGAATAACTTATTCAAGTTACCGGTAAGAACTAGGTCTCTCTTGCGAAACAAGAGTCAAAATTCAAGATCGCAAGTCGAAAACCTAGGCTCTGATACCACTCTGTAACGCCCCGATCCTATAGATACGGAGACGTTATGGCGACGCATATACGCGAGATAAAATACCCCTCGTATACGCGCTAAGCCTCAATTATAACCTGAACAAGCTATAAATCGGAAGCATAATGATCAATGAACACTGCAGTAATACATATAAGACCACACATGATAGCAATGAATAACGGGAAGAAAATGATAGCTGAATAGAAGTCAAAGGTGATATACAGGAATCAAAGAATAATAACAAGAATGAAATGCAAGTATACCAGGATCAAGAGGAGAGGACCCAAGCTCCTCGCAGGGCGTACCGTCTCATCGAACACCTGCACATTAGAACAATCGTCCAATAGCTGGACGTGCAAATCCAGGGTCGTCAGAACGCGACCATAATGAGGTGTGTGTAAAGGGGAAAGAACTCGTGCAGAATAAACCATGTGCATAAATAGTAATAAGAACAACTGCAAATATAAGAGACTAAATAACAGGATGAATAACTGAACAATGAAAGCAACACGAATAAAGACAGCAAGAATAAGAGTACAGGTATAAGACCAGTAAAGCAACTGTAGCAATCAACAGATGTCTATATGTGTAACCTATCACATGTCACTAGGTTGGTATCCAAGTCTGGTCATAAGTCTGGTCCTGGTTACAATCATGGGTCTATCATAATGATATAAAAATATACAACCAGGTGATTACAGTCAGTCACAAAGCATCAACAGTTTATTATTAATTATGTCAGCGAACACCAATTGTCACATGCAATAGACGCATCCCATACTACGCCTACCACACATGCCGATCGATGCCCTTAAGTTATTGAAACTGATCGGTTGGAGACATTGTCCATGCTTTAGGTGGGTCCCGTGCATACCCGGGACCACGGCCCAGACTCCTGGCGCTGAACCAGGACCTACCGCAAGGTAGTCAGGAACATGTAAACAGGAATAAACAGGACGGGGTGCCAGTCACCCCACGGGAACCCTGCAGTGGAACCCTCTTTCGGCTGCGCAACCTAAATCCTAGGTCCACCCAAAATACGGACGCTGTCTCCTCCATCAATCTCCCCAAGCCCAGTGCAAGTTGTGTGTTATCATGTTTTAGTTTATCAAGTTTATTTAGTATACATGTTACTTAAATCTCTGAGATGACTCAGTGGTGGTCACGGTAACAATATCAACATGTGAAAGTCAGGGTACCGGTATAACAGGAGTATAACATGTCAAGTAACAGGATACCGGTGTAACAGGAATATGTAACAAGTGAACATGCGGGTGTTGTTACCGTGTAATAATATTCCCAGCAAATTCAGTAACATGAACATGATAGTTGTCAGGTAGATATATAAAGAATAACCAGTCAGGTTTCACAGGTAAAACAAGATTATCCAAGGTGAGTAATAATCTACTGGTCATGAACAGACTAATCCAAGCAAAGTACTATAAACTCAGGTTCTCAAGACCATCCATACATCACTCTCAAAGTCACCAATAAGTAAAGTCGATCAATAGCTATCAAGTAATCCAGTCTCTAATATCATAACAAGTACACATCAACATCTGAATGAATCATCACTTAAATTATTATCAATGAAAGGATAACAAGTCCAAGAAAGTCCTCTACATGAAATATATCATCTGACCTCTATAACTCTAATTCAGTCCAAATCAGAATAAGTCCATGTACCATCCAATCGTCAAGAACACTAATCTTTTATTAAGGTAAGATCATATCTAACATGTCCTCAAATATCCACTAATAAGGTCTTTGTCTAATCTCCGATCACCATTCTATGTAAATAGCATAAGTCCCAGATCAATCCAAAGTCATCATATCCAACTCACATTCCCACAGTTACATGATCGTCAAGTTCCATTACACATCTAGTAATCTGATTCAATAATCGTCATTCCAACATATAACAATATCCAGTATTAGTCATCTCACTTTAACATACAACTATGATCCCCAATCCTCAAGAGTTCACATTTCTATTAAGGTCAAACATGATATCTCAATATTCGGTATCACCACATATACGTGCATCTAAGCTCTATTAGATCAAGTCATTACCACTAATATCCATCTCAATCACCCTCATGCTACATCTTGTTATGTCTACAACAATACTCTAGATATACATAGGACAAACATGGGGTTCTAACATGTATCAAGAATCATGCATATCATATTCCTATACATCCAACATGTAAATAAACGGGAGATGACCGTCCACCTTCATGCTCGGTGATCTCTACACAATAAAACATGTATATGCCTCCTCTCTCTCACACAATAAAGTATACAAGTTCTACATTCACTCTACATACACATTAAAATACATCTATAAACCAATGCATATAATAATGAGATAGAAATAGAAAGAGGGAGAGAAACACTCACATTGGAAATCTGCGCATTACCGGGCGAGTCGCCGTTACGGTCGCCGTGGTGCCGCTCTTCGCTGTCGGACCGCATGGGAAGGTAGCCAGGTTGCTGGAGAAGGCATGGCAGCAAGCTGGAGGTCTCGCGCTCGCCGGAAGGGCCTGGAATCGCCGCTCGCGCCGCTGCTTGTGCTGCTGGTCTGAATCTGGATCTGCCGTGCGCGTCGTCGAGCGAGTTGCTGCCATGGTCGCTGTGGTGCGATTCCTCGCCAACGGACTGCATGTGGGGTGGCCAAGACACTAGGGAAGGTCACCGTGCTGGTCTCCGGCGACGGGATGGCGTGGATCGGGAGAACGACCAGCTCGCCCGAACTTGCGCAGATCTGGACAGCCTGCAGATTTGAGCTGTTCCTCGCTGTTTTGCTGCGTGCTGATGATCGTCTGGCTGTTGGGAAGCGCCAGGACAGGTGCAGCATCAAGGGGAGTGACCCGGCCTGAGGTGGAGAGGTGCAGATCTCGCCGGAGGGGCCTGGAATTGCCGCTGTCGAGGGCTGACGCAGATCTGGGCTGCTGTTGCTGTCGTTGGATCTCCGGCTGCAAGGCAGGGAAGAAGGCCGGCCATGGCCTGCTGCTAGCTGGTGCTGGTGGTGGCCGTGGGCTGTTGGTTGGGGCGGCCTGGAGAGAGAGATGAAGAGGGTGTGCGGCATCCAGAAGGAGGAGGGGTGCGGCTACAGATGAAGGGGAAAGAGATGGGGGCGGCCTGGGCGTTGGATGCGCGCGCACGAAGGGGAGGGGCGGCTGTATGAGGGGAGAAGATTAGGGAAAGATTAGATTAGGAATTAGATTAGGTTGGGATATGGGATTTGGTTTAGGAGATATAGATTTGGTTAGGATTTAGATTGGGATTTAGATATGGAGATAATGGGTTTTGCTAATGGGTTGGGGTTGGATCCAAATAGATAAAAGGGTATTGGGTTATTGGGCTAATGGGTAGGATTAGGAATCCAATAGGTTAATGGTAGTCAAGATAGTGGGTAAAGAATTCCAAATAGAGTAATAGGCATGGCATCACTAATGGGTAAGGATCCAGATGGGTAGATGGGAGTATCAAAGAATAAGACATGAATGGAAATCAGGGAAGGGAAAACACCACTACAAAATAATAATCCAACATTAGTAGCAATGTTACTTAACCAAAATAATAATATTAATAATACCAATACATTACATGACCAATCTAATAATAATAAATAACAGTAACAATAGCAACACTAATAATATTAATAATAATCACAAGAGAGAAATTAATAAATTAAGTTGATAAAATAATTTGTAAATTAAAATAAATACTTCAGGAAATTAAAGTACAGTAGTTTAGATTAGGGATATTACACAAGCAATCAAAGAGAAGAAAGAGAGAACACACGAATTTAACGAGGTTCAGCAATTGCCTACGTCCTCGGGACAGAAGGGAAGAGAGATTTTATTAATCAATCAATTACATGATATAATACATGGAAACAACACCCTCTATATATAGCCAGAGAATCTCTGAGAAAAGAAAACCAACAGATCTGAATTCAGATCAGAAACGAACCTAGAATCATAATAGAAAACTGTCAGAAACACGCCCAGAATACGTGCTCTGATAGACTGGCCAGTCGACTGGCTCCATGCTGCGGTCGACCGCCCAGTCGACCGCTAAGCCTCTGAAAAATAACACTGCTCTCTGTTTGGTTCTGGCACTACAGTCGGTCGACCGACACATCATCTTGCTGCTGCTCCCTTCGAGGGTCGAATGGCCAGTTGACTGTTGAGTTTTTGTGCACGTTTTGTGCATAGCCGGTCAACCAAAAGATCGATTGACCCTCTGTCTTACCTGACTATGAACTTCTGCGTGCACCGATTGAACTCCGATCTCCGCGCTATTTTCTCTGATGAGTTAAAAAAACTTTACTAATAATATTTACACTCTCTTCTCACAGGACACACAAGAGATCCGGGACACACAAGAGATCCGGGCAGCGGAGAAGTATTCAGTGCACTCCGGCAATGAAATACTGTGAGTTTATACCATGCTACAGTGGGTCTCGTATTTTTTATACAAAAGAAATTTCTCATATTAATTCTTAAGACATTATTATGGATTATCTAAAAAGTGAATATTTATCACTATTAGGAGGTAATTTGTTTAGATGTAGTGAGCTTTTGAATTAAGTATAAAGAAACTATCTTGGTCTGTTTTCCTTTTACCATGAAGAATGATCTTTTGTGCTTTGATATGCATGACAAAGCCTTAAAATGGTTCTTGACAATGTTTAGCATTGAACTTCTGGGGCAAGGTCTTCCTCAAACTAACCTGAGAACTAGTTTTGCGAATTCTCCCTGGAATTAGAACTGTAAGATCATTTCGAGATCTTCTAGCATATTGAGGGTTCAATGTGACTAGTGTAACCTCGGCCAACACAAAAGATGAGGCTTCACCACCGTGGAATAGTTTTTTGCTAAAGAATGAAGGGTATATCTTATCCGAATCTTCATCCAAAATGGTTTAAAACAATAATACTATTGGAGTAGATATACAACTCGCTTTAAATACAAATTGACGTGGAGCGAAAAGTGAACTATACCGGTTAGATCTCGTTCTAACGCCAACGAGCCCTGAAGAAGCCTTCAGATAGGGTCTTACTCGAATCGTGAGCAAGCAACTCGAATCCAGAGCCAAAAGAACAACTCGAATTCATGAGCAATATGAGAGGGAAAACTCAAAATTTATTGATCAAAATGTAATACTAAATACAAAGGATACAAGCTTTTTATAGGCTTACAATAGAGTCCTAATCTATCTAGACAATTTAAATTCAAAATAAAGAAATATAAAATCAATCGGGACCCAAATTGGACCCGAAATAAAATCCTAACCAAGTTCAGATACAGCAGATAGGTTGATCGACTATAATGTCTTTGGTCGTCAGAGGGGAGCAATCGAATGCAGAAGAGGTTGGTCGACCAGGCGGTGGACCGACTGTAATGACCCAACTATCTGTTTCAGGGTGATAGACCGGTGGTATGATAGGGTCTTTTGATCGTTCCTTGCCTGTGTACGTTGTGCATGCCGGTCGTATTAATTAAAACTTAAAACCTACATGATGATGAAATCACCCAATAATAGATCTAGAATCAATACACCTCAAGAACAAGTATATAAATATATACATACCTGAAGCCATTAGAAAGATTGATGATTGATGATATAAATAAGATCCCAATCTCTTTTAATATCTCCTTGCAAACCCTAATGTAGTCTCCTTTCTTCTCTCTGTCTCTCTGAATGCACTTACACAATCTCCTTCATTTGATGGATTACCACAATAAGGGGTGTATATGCCTATAATAGAGGAGAGAAGAGGGTCTACAAAATAGCAAGTAACCGTATGGGAGAAAATCACCCATCATGGCCCTTGATCTCCCATATGGTTATTTAATTTACATAAAAGTAACCTTTATATTTGGGCATACATTAAATATCAGTTAGGCTATAATTTATGGAATCCAATTAATAAATTAAAAGGTTAGTGGGCCACTAAAATGTGAGACTAACATTCTCCCACTTGGACCACTAGCCGATTACATTACAACTTTACAAAACAAACAAAAAAGACTCATTTAAATACATTTGACTCCGTTGGATTCCATACTGAAAAACTTTGACACGTGATCACGAATTTTTTTTTGAAAATAATAACTGATAAGCCCAAATAATGAGATACTGTAATACTGCAATTAGCTTGGACCACCAATGTGAGTCATAGCGGTTATACAACATTTATGTCATACTCCCTTCTACGTACCACAACACTAATAACCCTCACTAATAGAGTCTGTAACCGAAACGACCCCTGTAATTTGTCTTGTCAAGACTTTTCCTGTTTAACAAACATCCATACATAATATGTGCACACATAGTTGGATAACAGGAAACACAGAAATAAACTTTTATTGCGCAATAGTGTCAATTACATAACCACCAAAACATACATTACAGATTACTCAAAAGACCCATTCTAATAACATGTTCTTTGAATGTCTTTGGAGGCAATCCCTTGGTCAACGGATCAGCAACCATTAGAGTGGTACTTAAATTCTCAATTGACACTCGTTGTTTCTGAACTCTTTCTCTAATGACTAAGTACTTAAGTTCCATGTGTCTGGAACCACTAGAGTACTTTCCATTCTTAGAGAAAAACGGCTGCTGTATTATCACAAAATATTTTCAGCGGCCTGGCAATAGAATCAACTACACCAAGTGCTGAGATGAAATTACGTAACCATAATGCATGACTCGTGGCCTCGAAACATGCTACGAACTCAGCCTCCATCGTGGATGAAGCAGTGATAGACTGCTTTACGCTCTTCCGCGAGATTGCCCCACCAGCTAGCATGAATATAAAGTCTGAGGTAGACTTTCTGCTATCTGGGCAACCAGCAAAATCTGAATCTGAATAACCGATCACTTCTAACTGATCTGATCTCCTATATGTGAGCATATGATCCTTCGTCCCTTGAAGATACCGCATTACTTTCTTTGCCAATTTCCAATGCTTCATTCCTGGATTACTCTGGTATCTTCCTAACATTCCAACTGCAAAACTGATATCTGACCTGGTACAAGTTTGTGCATACATCAAGCTCCCAACTGTTGACGCATATGGAACTTTCTGCATTTGTTCTTTTTCTAAGTCATTTCTAGGACACTGACTCCCACTTAATTTGTCACCCTTCATGATGGGTGCACAACTGGCTGAACAAAGTTCCATGTAAAATCTTTCCAAGACTCGATTGATATAACCTTTCTGAGACAGTCCTAACAATCCTCGAGATCTATCCCTGAAGATCTCTATGCCAATGACATAAGCTGCCTCACCCATATCAACCATCTTAAAGTTCTTGGTAAGATAGTCTTTGGTTTCATACAGTAAACCAATATCACTACTGGCTAACAAAATATCATCCACATACAGAACCAAAAAGATAAACTTGCTCCCACTGATCTTCAGATATATACACTGATCAACAGTGTTTTCTTTAAATCCGAATGAGGTAATGGTATCATTAAACGTTATATACCATTGCCTGGAAGCTTGTTTCAGTCCGTAGATGGATTTCTTTAATTTGCAAGCCAAGTGTTCTTTTCCTTTCTTTGCGAACCCTTCAGGTTGCTCCATGTATATTTCCTCATCCAAATTTTCATTCAGAAAAGCTGTTTTCACATCCATTTGATGTAACTCTAAGTCATAATGAGCTACAAGGGCCATAATGATTCTAAAAGAGTCCTTCTTTGATACTGGAGAGAAGGTTTCTCTATAATCAATGCTTTCTTTCTGAGTGAAACCTTTAGCCACAAGTCTGGCCTTATATCGTTCGATATTGCCTTTGGCATCGCGCTTGGTCTTAAAGATCCATTTACACCCGACTTTCTTACAGTTACTAGGCAATTCGACGAGATCCCAGACTTTGTTATGGTCCATAGATTTCAACTCCTCATTCATAGCATCAATCCATTTGCTAGAATCATTATTTTCGATGGCTTGTGAAAATGAAACTGGATCTTTATTAATCCCAATATCGAAATCAGATTCCTGTAGATACACCACATAATCATCTGAAATAGTAGATCTTCTTTCCCTCTGAGATCTCCTCAAAGCTGCAGGTTGTGGTGGTTCTACAACATTTTCAGTGGCGATATCCTCATGAAGTGATGAACCATTGTCATTATGTTATTCTGATGACTCAGCTTGATGATCAAGCTGAGGGACAACAATTTCTCTTGAAGGAAAGGGTATTGGGATATTTACCCTTATCACCTCAAGATCTACCTTTCTTGGTTCATCACTCCCACTAATTTCGCCATTCTCAAGGAATCTGGCATTATCAGTTTCAACAATTCTGGTACTATGGTTAGGACAATAAAATTTGTACCCTTTAGACTTATCTGGATAACCAATGAAATATCCAGATATGGTCCTGGAGTCTAATTTCTTTTCATGTGGATTATATATTCTAGCCTCTGCTGAACAACCCAAACATGTAAATGTCTTAAACTAGGTTTCCCACCAGTCCACAACTCGAAAGGAGTTGTTGAGACTGCCTTACTAGGAACCCTGTTCAAGATATACATAGCAGTCTTTAAGGCTTCACTCCACAATGAATTAGGTACATTAGAGAAGCTCATCATGCTCCTAACCATATCCATAAGTGTCCGGTTTCGCCTTTCAGCAACTCCATTCTGCTGAGGTGTACCTGGCATTGTGTATTGAGCACAAATGCCATGCTTTTCTAGAAATTTGGCAAATGGGACAGGATTCTGTCCTGACTCATCGTATCTACCATAATACTCACCACCTCGGTCTGATCTCATGATTTTAACTTTTCTATCTAATTGTCTCTCGACTTCTGTAATGAACACCTCAAGGATGTCAACAGCCTGAGATTTTTCATGAATTAGATATATATAACCATAACGAGACAGATCGTCTATAAAGGTGATAAAGTATCTCTCTCCCATAAAACATGGAATAGTGAGTGGTCCGCAAATGTCTGTATGAATAATCTCAAGAAGCTCTTTGCTTCTTGTGGCACCTTTCTTGGTGTGTTTGGTTTGCTTTCCTTTTATGCAATCCACACACAATCCAAAATCAGTGAAGTCTAGGTTATCCAAAATCCCATTCTTCACTAATCTTTCAATTCTATCCCTGGAGATATGCCCCAGTCGTCTATGCCACAGATAGAAGATTTTTCATCAATTAAGCCACGTTTAGAACCAACATTCGAATGCAGGGTTAAAAGAGATTGTGCAAACTCATAATTCAAGGAAATTTTATATAAGCTATCACATAAAATTCCATGTCCAACCGAAAATGAATTAAACATCAAATTGAGTTTTCCACAACTAAATAAAACTGAATATCCAGCAACATCTAATTTGGATAAAGATATTAAATTCCTAGAAATCGAAGGTACATAAAAAGTGTCTACAAGATCCATCTGATGACCCGTCTCTAAGAGTAGGCGATAAGTTCCAACAGTCTCGACCTCCACTTTGAGACGGTTCCCCATAAAGAAAAATCTTTCACTTTTCTTCGGTTTCCTGGTTGTAAGGAATCCCTGCATTGAATTAGTTATGTGAGTTGTGGCTCCAGAGTCAATCCACCAAGTATTAGAAGGAACTTCAGCAAGATTTGATTCATAACATACAAAAGAAAGATTCATACCTTTCTTTTCGAACCAAGCCTTTCTCTTGTTGCAATCCTTCTTCACATGTCCTTTTCTGCCACAAAAGTAGCATTTGACAGTGAAACTCTTTCCATGACCCTGGCTACTTTCCCCAGGTTCATTCCCTTTCTTCGGTGGAAACCTCTTACCTTTTCCATACTTTCCTTTCTTATGTATAGCTCCTTGAGTTACTGCCAACACCGAGTGATGTCCTTCTTGTCTCAGTCTCACTTCCTCTTGAACACACATATTAGTCAGTTCATTCAAATTCCACCTATCCTTATGAGTATTATAGTGAATCTTGAATGGTCCGAATTGAGGAGGAAGTGAGTTGAGGATGAACTGTACCAAGAAAGATTCATCTACTTTCATTCCCAGTGTTCCTAACTTTGCAGCTTTATCAGTCATATTGAGGATATGTTCTTGGACTCCTCTACTACCATCATATTTCATGGTAGTTAACTCAGCCATAAGAGTGCCAGCCAATGACTTATCAGCAGATTTAAAACGGTCTTTTACAGCAGTTAAGAGTTCTGAAGCGTTAGCAGTCTGAGGGAGCGAAGTTTTGATATTGTTGGCAATGGTCATTTTAATAAACATAAGACTGAGTCTGTTCGACCATTCCCAGGCTTTAGCATGGCTAACCTGATCTGCTGTACTTTCCGCGGTGACTTCCTCAGGTTTCTCAACTAGAAGAGCCAGATCAAGATCCAGTACACCCAGCGTGAATTGAACATGTTCAAACCATTCAGAAAAGTTCGTACCATTCAGGGCTGGAATGCTAGATGCATGAGAGTGTAAGGAAGTGGGAACGTTCACTGAAACAAAATAGGACAATGCTCACATTAAGGCCTCGAGCCAATACAAAAAAAAACATTAAATTTTATGAAGATGAACTATTGATATCACTTCGATTTCTCCTTTGGGCGAAACCTAAGCATATCCAGCATTCACTCTACAGGTGAGACCTTTTATCACCTATGTAGGTCTAATGTAATTTATGCCACTTAGACAGTAAGTCATGTTACCTTTGGGTATCCAATTCTACACCACTAAGTTGCACAAATTACACTATCCTACCCGGTTCGTAATTATTTGAAAGAGACTTTCCTTTGGGTTAGTCCCAATCTCCTAATTAGAACCGCCACCGAGAATATTATTGACTTTAATGTCACCCTTATTGACAAGTCTTTTATGTAATTGTATATTCATAAGGCTCACTAATGTAGGTCACTTTGGCAACTACTAAATCATTAAACTGTATGAATATAAAACTAACCAATAATATTCTCTAACCTTTTATTTGAGTTATTCTATAATTCACCAATATTGTCACTTGACTAATTCAATCACTATTAACACAATAATATTAAATGTGTAACATACATTTATGTTTGAACTAAACAATATTAGTCGACTGGTCAAGGTAGTCCCAGTCGACTAGGGGCAAGGCAAGTCGACTATAATTGAAAGGCTAGTCGACTGACAGAGAAACAGAGAACCACACATCTCTCGGTTCAACCTATTAGTCGACTAGGGCAAGGGGTTTAGTCGACTATACTAATTATTAGTCGACTACTAAAATGATCAAGTCGACCGACAGTGGAATACAGAGAGTCATTATTTCCCTGGGAGGAGACCTAGTCGACTAGAGGTGCGGGCAAGTCGACTAACAGGAGATGAAACAGAAACAGTATACTTATAACTGTTTAATCGACTGAAGCCATTAAAAAGAACAATTTAGGGACTGTTATTCAAATTTTGATCCAAGTGATTTGTACAATTAGAGGAATATTAATAGAATTTTGAAGAAAAGCTACTAAATCCTCTTTAAAAATTCTACAGTTGAATGATCTGAATTTCTTTTTTTTTTTTTTTTTGAAACAGTTAGACAAAACCTAATTTTATGAATGTTTGATCTCAACAGGAGTTGTCCATAATTTTTATTCTGAGATGAATAGATTCAAAACCATGCTCTGATACCAAAATATTATTAAAACTTAAAACCTACATGAAGATGAAATCACCCAATAATAGATCTAGAATCAATACACCTCAAGAACAAGTATATAAATATATATACATACCTGAAGCCATTAGAAAGATTGATGATTGATGATATAAATAAGATCCCAATCTCTTTTAATATCTCCTTGCAAACCCTAAATGTAGTCTCCTTTCTTCTCTCTGTCTCTCTGAATGCACTTACACAATCTCCTTCATTTGATGGATTACCACAATAAGGGGTGTATATGCCTATAATAGAGGAGAGAAGAGGGTCTACAAAATAGCAAGTAACCGTATGAGAGAAAACCACCCATCATGGCCCTTGATCTCCCATATGGTTATTTAATTTACATAAAAGTAACCTTTATATTTGGGCATACATTAAATATCAGTTAGGCTATAATTTATGGAATCCAATTAATAAATTAAAAGGTTAGTGGGCCACTAAAAATGTGAGACTAACAGGTCGACCGTTGTTCTGACACGTTGTAGACTGCCTTCTCGCTCATTTTGAACTCCATCTCTGCACCATCTCTTCCGATGAGTTAAAAAAATCTACCATCAAGTTTTTATCTCCTCTCTCCTTACAGATGGATTGCTGTGAGTAGCTTGGTGACTCGACAGGGAGTTTATCCTCAGTTAATCTGATACATACAAGACCGTATCATAATCTCGTAGTGAGAGGGTGAGGTTGTCTGGACAACACGTCAATTCCGTGCCTCCGCAATGCGAGGCGACATTGTTGTTGGCTTGCCGCCTTTGGGAACAGTGCCGGAGAAAGTCGACTCAAGGATCCGACATTGGTGGTGGCCAAATCTGACTCAGTCCCTTCAGATCCGGCCATATCCGATATTGGGGAGGTATTTCAGATTTGGCTTTGTCCTTTCAACAAATCTGGCTTGCTCACCTTTAGTGTGGCGTCATCAGAGAGCTGACGTAGCCAAAGACTACGAAGGCGCTGGCGGAGCTTAAGTGGGGGCCTGTGTGAATCAGGTATGGCGGAGGTAGGACCCAAGGTTGGGGATGTGGTTTTGGGCAGTGATGGACACGGTCACCGAAGGCAGCGAGGATGGTGGTGGTACTAGAGATTGGGCACAGCAGCTGGATGGTGCGAGACTGCGAGGACATTCGGGGGCTCACGGTGGTGGACCCAGTCGACCAAGGCTACGAGGGAGATGGTGGGGATGACACCGGAGTGCGAGGGACGCGGAACTAGCTTCAGACCGACGAGCTCTAGCATGTGGACGGGGTCCTACCGCAGATGCAGATGTTGGCCCAAAGGCCCTCACTCTAGTTTTGATGATATTAACTCATGTAGTTATGTACTAATGATCTTGTCTTTAATTAGTGTCAGATATTTGATCAAGATCTTAGTTGGTGTTTAGCTTCAACAAAGTATTTAAAGTCAAATTTTGGAGCTAACACGTATTGATTCAAGAGTTTATACATCAAAATCATATCAAGTACTCAAGAGGAGTCTAACTTATTGGATCAAGGTTTGGACCAAGTCAAGAAGAAGAAGAAGACCTTCATGAGAAGACTTGTGTCTAGATTTGTTTGTAGTAAGATTTTGTTTATTAGATAAAATGTAAAGGATAGATTAGTTGATGGATTGCTCAAGTATTATATACACTCACACACAAGATTTATATGTGTTTTCATAAAAGAGATTTCGTTTTGAAAAATACTGGTTTGATTTTTAAGCTTCAATATATACATGTATTTTTATCAAAACTTTATTTAGAGTTTAATGTCAAAAACATAGATATTTCATCATATATGTATAGTGGATCATATCCATACACACCAAGCTTTAAAAGTGTTTAGAATATCTTGTTTTTATATTTGAAGGAGTTTTGAAAAAATCGATTTTCAATTTGAAAAAATCATTTTTAAAAAATACAGATTTTTGTTTAAGACAAAACTTCCATATTACAAAGATAGTTCAAAATGTATGTAACATATTTTGATTTTTACTCAAACATGTTTGTAAATCACAGTATATTACTGAACTTATTTTTGTAAATTTTTAGAGAATTTATAGGATTTTATTGAAGGTAAAAAACCAAGTTTTTAATCCCTAAAATGTGCTGGACTGGCCTTCGTCGGTCGACCGGCCGGTCGACCGAGACAGAAGTCGGTCGACCGGGTGGTCGACCGATGTGCACAAACGTGCACAGCTAAGGGCCGGTCGACCGCCAGAGAGCCTCTACTTTCTAGAAATGGCCCGGTCGACTGGGTGGTCGACCGCTGGGTCATTTGCCAGGCAACGGTCGACCGGCCGGTCGACCGCTGGCACAACAGTCAGAAATCTGACCGTTGGCCGGTCGACCGGGCGGTCGACCGCCAGCAGTCCAGAGTGCTGATTTGGACCCAACGGCTAGTTTTTTGGAGTCCTATATATTGGGGTTCTCTTGAACTGTTTTCTACAAGATTTCAAGAGAATTTTTGGGCTAGTTTTTTCTACTTATATTAGTGATTTTATCCACATGTTTTAGAGCCAATATTTTCAAATCAAAAGGAGAGTTTATCAAGAGTTTTCAAAAGTGATTTTTTAAGTTTTTCACTACCAATTCAATCCTAGTTTTCTCACACATACTTGAGCTATCCATTGCTATATCAATCCTATAGGGATCTTTGTTATGAGAGAGTTTTAGGTGATCAAAGTGTTTCGATCACCAAAGTGTTCTACTTTGTATTTGAGGAGGCGGACTTGCGGGTTCGCGTTATTTCGAGTTCTGGTGAGAGCTCGCTGTAGAGGTGCGGCCTCGGCAAGCTAGTGTGCTTGCGGTGTGTAGTTCTTGCGGGAATAAGAGAGGGACTAGTGAGTCCAAGAGTTCTAGTGTGAACTCCTTGTAGGTGTTGCGGTACCGAGTGATCCGGTGGGATCGGTTTATAATGGAAATCCTTCATAGTGTTGAAGGCGAGGACGTACAACAAGGGTGCTCGAACCTCGAAACAAATCTCCCGTATTTGCGATTGCTTTCTCTCTATCTCTCACTTGTGTTTATATCTTACATGCTTACTTTGCCTTTATTTTTACTTGCTGGATATACTTGTGCCTATATTGTTATATGCTTGGAAATTGTTTCCTCACACTTGTATTCAACCAAGAAAGTCCATAGTGGCACCTCAACTCTTATCTAGAGGAATCTTGAGGAGATAGTTCA
Organism: Agave tequilana; assembly: GCA_038442645.1. Classification (NCBI taxonomy): domain Eukaryota; kingdom Viridiplantae; phylum Streptophyta; class Magnoliopsida; order Asparagales; family Asparagaceae; genus Agave; species Agave tequilana. The sequence goes on from JAVJIF010026563.1 coordinate 69,421, forward strand.
GAGCTCTTCACGGGAAATCCGGCTACACTCTTGTGTTATACTTGATGTGTTGTGCATAATAGTTTTTAGTTTGCATAAATAGTTTTAATTCCGCATTAATTAATCATTAGATTAGCTATTCACATATTCACCCCCCCTCTAGGTGATTTCAGGAGACATGTGCGACAGTGCAGGGATGAGATCTGTGCAGAGTCTCAGGCGACGACCAGGTTTGAATTTGGATCTTGAGCGGCCAATTTGAATTTTGATTTTCAAATTGCTCGCTCCTGTTGATGTGGCTGATGTGTGAGTATGACCATTGATGGCTCAGTTGTTGTTGTTGGTGTGATTATGATCGTTGATGGGTCAGTTGAGGTCCTGGTGAGGTTAGGGGTGTCCGATGATCTGTTAGATCCGGGCAAGGGCCAGGGAGAGATAGCAGGGTGGCTAACGGAGCATAAGTGTGGTTGTTTGGTCGAAGGTGGTTGGATTTGTACCGCAGCGGCGGCGGTAGAGTTTTTGCCACATTTAGTTTTTGTTGGGGGGGGGGGGCGTAGGGGTACAACGATGGCACAAATGGAATAGAGGTCGAGCTTGCGTGTGGATATTCGATTGCGTGCCGGTGTAGTTTTCTTTTTTTTCTTTTTATTTTCCTTTTTGAAGGAGTAATTTATGTGTGAGAGACGTGTTGTATGCTTCTTACTTGGGAAGGTTTTGTTGAACTCTTTTTAATGAAACGCCAAGGTTTTTTTTTTTTTTTTTAACCTCACGTTTTTATCTAAAAAAAAATAATCCGATAAAAGAAAATAAAAGCCATCTCCAACTGAATTCAGTTGACCCAGAATAGGAAAACTCAGCTTCATTAAACATGCCAAATGCATTCAACGTAGCTAGAAATTCTCCCTGAAGAGACTGTACAACACTCAACAAAGGCCTAAGTCTCACCATACGCACTACACTTTGGGCGAATTGTTAGAATTAAACCATAGTGATCACTGGGAAAAACAGGGAGCTTCTCCCCCTTACTCCTGTACAAAATCCCAGGTATGGCCTCCGTCCCTACATTTCAATACTGATCATCTCAAAATCCTCAAGTTTACAAACAAACCTGTCCAGGCGTCTCTGCAAGGATCGGCTATGATGCAGCATCCCATTAGACTCGGTATCATAAGTGTATCCACTTTCTCCCAGCCTCAGACTCAACCAGGCATCATTCCACCGACGGAGCAGAGGGAAAGGCCCATCAGTACTCTCCTCCCAGTTCATGTCACCACCGAGCACAACGTTCGGTGCAGAGCCGAGGAGGCTGAGAGCCTCCTTTGCGTGGCTCACTCGCTCGGCACTGTATTCTCCGGTCGGCTTCTTGAGGTGGCAGGTGGCCACAACCAGCGTCCCGATTGCTCCAGTTTTGATACTGGCTACATAAAGTCCCCTTCCTGTTGTGGTGTTTTCAAAGTTCTCGTAGAAGAATCTCTTGACAGGTAACTTGCTCAACTGCAGCAACTTGTGAACAAGATTAGATTCATGGGACTTGATAAGTCTGTGAGAAATATTTAGAGTGAAAAACTGGGCAATACCATCATGCAGAAAAATCTTCTGGTTGCTTTCTCTGGTGAAACTGAGCAATTATATTGCCCCCACCAATTGCAGGCTTGGAAGATTTTGTAGATAAAAGGTGTGACTTCCTGAAAGGTACATAAAAACATATGGTGATATACAATAATGTTTTGAAAGAAAAGGAATTTAATTGCTGTTTTGATGTTTTATAATACCTGGAGAAGAATTATATCGGGGGAGTGCTGCTGTATGAGTTGGCTGATTGCCTTCATCCTCTCTTGTATCTTGATGTATTTCATGCTCCAGACATTATAGCTCATGATTTTGATTAACCCTTACAAAAAATGTTTTGATCATTATCTTGTTATATACAGCACATAATTTTATTTTAAGAGGTCCAGAAAATAGGTTGGGTTATTTTGCATGCTAGCAAGTGTATTGGGATAACGAGGAACAGTAGCTATTGGAAAGGAGAAAAAATGATTATTCAACAAACGATTTTATTGGAAAGAGAATAAAGAGATCCATGCTACGTCCATTTTATCTAAGCATTTAAGCTATTAAATAAACAATAACTATACTCTCACATGAATGCCTTTCAGAGGAGAATTTAGATGCTTGGTAGTAAAAATAACTCTCAATTCTCATCTTTGATAGTAAAAGAAATTATTGATCATCTTTTTCTTAGATGCCCTTTTCACATTCATACATGGGGACATTTAGCGTACTTTTTGAATCTCGAGGTGCCACAACTTTCCGCTTGCGAACCTCTTTTCGTCATCATAGGGATGTGGTGTTGGGAAATATGAAGAATATATGTGAATCTTTGAGTTGAATTACGACAAGATCCGTTGATAGAATCAATTGGATAATGATTGGAGTGTGTTCTCCTTCCATTGGGGATGAACGTGGTATATTCACATGTTCAATTCCGACTTCGAATGAATGAGATATTCAAGTCTAAATTTTGTCTAATTCAAAGCCAAAAGGGGACTAAAGGTAGCTAAAAGCATTTAGTCCCACATTAACCATGGGATAGAAGTTTGAAGTGTTTAAATAGAGAAAATTGGGAGCAAAAGGTGTTCCCTTTGGGTACTTGGAGTTTTCGCGCGTGATTAGGGGGAAACCATGCCCACACGCGCGCGCGGCTGGCTGGCCGGCGTCGGGCTCAAGTTCCCTACCCAGTCCGGTTCTTTTTGAACCGGGTCTCACGGGTATGGGTTACCGCGGATTATACCCGCTCCGCCATCCGGATCCGAACCCGAATCAGCGCAACGGCTGTTAGCAAACTGCCGCAAACAGTTGGGCGATTGCTGTCTGAAATGAACCGTTGCAACGGTTCAAACCGAATTCCCTACCCGATCCGGTTCTTTTTGAACCGGGTCTCACGGGTATGGGTTACCGCGGATCATACCCGCTCCGCCATCCGGATCCGAACACGAATCAGCGCAACGGCTGTCAGCAAACTGCCGCAAACAGTTGGGCGATTGCTGTCTGAAATGAACCGTTGCAACGGTTCAAACCGAACCGTTGCAACCGTTCGGTTGGGTTCGGACCATTTTACCCCTCCCGGAGCGCTATAAATAGCGCTCCGCTTCTCTCAAACAAAACACAGCAAACAAACACAGAAATTAATCTTCTGCATTCTGAAGTGAGATCTCTACAATTCAGGTTCGAAGTGACTTCCAATAGGAAGTGGAAATTCTGCAACTCGGATTCCGAAGCGACTTCCAACAGATTCTGAAACTTTTTCTGAAATAAGGCTCAGAAAATTCAACAGATTCTTTAATAGAATTGTTGTCTGAATCTGTGACTTCCAAAGAAGAATATTCTTCCACCTTCCTTTTTTCTCTACAGTGGGTGCTCCTCCAAAATAAAGACAAATATTCCCCTAAAATTTGTCTTGGTCCTGCTGCTTTGATAATCCTGTGAAGGTACTGGATAACTACGGTTCGACCGTACGGGTGATTTGGTAGTGCTATCCAAATACCGTGAAGAAGTGTTGTATCTTAGGAGACCAGCGTCCAGTAACCTGTTAGCACCCTTGCGGGGGACATAATTGTCTTGAGGAGATTCACTATAAGCGTACCTCACTCCAAGCACTGTATAAGTGAATTAATTTTCTTTATACAAGGTTATACTGATATTCAGTATATTGAGACTGACTTATACCACTCTAATTGGTGTTTAACTAAGGAAGGTAATTGAAAGGTGTTCTTTAATTAAGGAACGTTCTATTGAACGGAAAACCTCCCACCTGATATTCACCGACCTGGCCAATTAGATCGGTGATATTGATTAGTTGTCAGATTGATCCTAAAAACTAAAATCTTAAGACAATTATTTGAAGTTTCTTACTTCTGTTCTGTTTGCACTTGCAGAAAATGTCTGAGACTAATCAAGACAGTTCAAGTAAGGCACCAAACATACAGATCCAAACTTTGATGCCTGCTCTTCTTCCTAACCCGAAGCTGGAGAAGCTAGGAAAATTTGATGGCACAGAATTCAAGAGGTGGCAACAGAAGATACTCTTCTACTTGACTACTCTGCATCTGGCCAAATTCCTGCAAGAGGATCCACCAGAACCAGGAACTGATCGGGACTCAGTCCTTGCAGTCGATGCATGGACTCATGGTGACTTCCTTTACCTAAACTATATTTTGAATGGACTGGATGACTCTCTTTACAATGTCTACAGTCCAATCACAATGGCAAAGAAGTTATGGACCAATCTTGATAAGAAGTACAAGACCGAGGATGTCGGTACCAAGAAGTTCGTCGTAGGACGATTTCTGGAGTACAAAATTGTGGACAACAAGACTATGATCAGTCAGGTGCAAGAGTTTCCAACTTATCTTACACGAGATAGAGGCCGAAAGTATGAATCTACCTGAAACTTTTTAGGTTGCTACTATCGTGGAGAAACTCCCACCTGCATGGAGAGATTTCAAGAACTACCTGAAACACAAGCGCAAGGAGCTGAAGTTGGAAGATCTCATTGTTAGACTTCGAATTGAAGAGGACAACCGAAAGTCTGAAAAAAGGAGCAGTAAGAACTCCAATGAAGCCAGGCCAATGTAATCAAAGACTCAAAGGGGAAAACGTCTACTTCCAAAGGCTTAAAGCGGAAGAAGACTGCCCAAGAGTATAAAGGCAAGGTCCAAGAGGGTAAGAACATGCGTGTCAAGAGAACTTGCTACATCTGCAATAAAGAGGGGCATAAAGCGAATGAATGTCACAGCCGTCTCAAAAAGAACAAGAAGAACCATCCACAGGCAAACCTGACCGACCATGTGTCGCCAAGCCTTTCAGCTGTGGTGTCAGAAGTGAATCTGACGACCAACAATAAGGATTGGTGGGAAGACACTAGGGCTACTCGGCACATCTGCTCTGAGAAATTATTATTCTCTAAATATCATAAACTAGAGTAAGATGAGCAACTCTTCATGAGAAACTCAGCCGTCTCTAAAGTTGAAGGAAAAGGAAAGACCATCCTTAAGTGGACATCTGGGAAAGAGATTACTCTGAACGATGTGTTACATGTTTCAGATATCCACAAGAATCTGATCTCTAGATCAATACTTAATAAGAAAGGATTTAGAATGGTTTTTGAATCAGATAAATTTATACTTACAAGGGTGGGATGTATGTGGGAAAGGATTATCTTATTGATGGACTTTTTAAAGTCAATGTTGCAGTGGTGGAAAAGAAGTCTGTGTATTTGTACCCTAAGCTTATAAATAAAGAAAAAATTTCTATTTATTTGCTTGAGTCTCCTATTTTATGGCATGCTAGATTAGGGCATGTAAATTACAAGTCGTTAAAAAAGCTTGTCTAATCTAGGATATATTCCTAAACTCAACTTGGAAGAAATTCGCAAGTGTGAGATTTGTGTTGAGGCCAAGTTAGCGAAAAATTCATTTCACTCAATTGATCGAAATACAGAACCTTTAGGGTTAATTCATAGCGATTTGTGTGACTTGAAGTTTATGCCAACTAGAGGCGGGAAAAGTATTTTATTACTTTTATTGATGACTGTACAAGATACTGTTATGTGTATCTTTTAAACAGTAAGGATGAGACAATGAATATGTTTATAACATATAAAGCCGAAGTTGAGAATCAACTCAACAAGAATATCAAGATTCTAAAATCCGATCGAGGCGAAGAATATGAATCAAATGATTTTAGTGAGTTATGTGCTAAATTTGATATAATCCATCAAACTACAGCACCATATACTCCTCAGCAAAATGGAATTGCTGAACGGAAGAACAGAACTTTGAAGGAGATGATCAATTCCATACTCGTAAGTTCTGGAGCTCCGCAGAACTTGTGGGGGGAAACTCTGTTAACTGCAAATTATATTCTAAACAGAGTACCCTATAAGAAACTTGGTCTTATACCATTTGAGTTATGGCATGGAAGAACACCTCCTACCATTACCTCAAAATGTGGGGGTGCCTGCAAAGTGCAAGGTACTAGCACCATTACCTAAAAAGACTAAGTTGAGAGTAAGAATTATGGACTGCATATTCATAGGCTATGCCTTGAATAATAGTGCCTACAGATTTCTAGTTCATAAATCAGAAATACCAGATATTCATGTAAACATGATTATCAATCTAGAGATGTTGTATTCTTTGAAGACATCTTTCCATACAAATGGGAAACAGATAAGACTTCTGGGAAAAGAACACAAAGATGACATTTAGGGACGAAAGCCCCGAGAAACCAATTGTTAATGCGAAAATTGAACCAAAAAGAAGTCAGAGATCTAGAATCTTAAAATCTTTTGGTCCAGATTTCATAGCATATGCTATTGAAAGCGAGCCTCAAACATTTAAAGAGGCTATGTCTACCCCAGAAGCACAAATGTGGAAAGAAACTATAATAGCGAAATAGAATCCATACAAAGTAATCATACTTGAGAATTGGTAAACTTGCCTCCTGGCAGTAAACCAATTGGGTGTAAGTGGATTTTCAAAAAAAAAATTAAAAACCGATGGATCTATCGATAAGTACAAGACTAGATTAGTAGCCAAGGACTATCGACAAAAGGAAGGACTTGACTACTTCGATACTTATTCACTAGTAACGAGAATAACCTCCATTCGGATGTTGATTGCAGTTGCAGTATTGCATAACTTAGATATCCATCAAATGAATGTCAAGACTGCATTCTTAAATGGTGAATTAAATGAAGAAATATATATGGAGCAACCTGAAGGATTTATAATCAAGGGCCAAGAATACAAAGTATGTAAATTGATAAAATCCTTATACGGTCTAAAGCAGGCTCCAAAACAATGGCATGAGAAATTTGATAGTGTCATGATCAAAGATGGATTCACTATCAATGAATGCGATAAGTGTGTTTACACTAAAACAGTTAGAAATGCATGTATCATTGTTTGTCTTTATGTAGACGACATGTTGACACTTGGGACTAATATTGAAATTATTAAGTCCAATAAGAAAATGTTATCCAACAGTTTTGACATGAAGGATCTAGGGGTTGCTGATGTAATTTTAGGAATTAAAATCACCAGAACACCAGATGGAATCAATCTATATCAATCTCACTACGTGGATAAGATGATAGAAAGATTCAATGATCATGGGATAAAAGAGAATACAAATCCTTTTTTTCTCACACATTCACCTTCGTAAGAATACAGGAACTGGAGTACGCCAGTTGGAGTATTCTCAGATTATCGGAAGTCTAATGTATTTAATGAATTGTACTAGACCCGATATTGCTTACGCTGTAAGTAAGTTAAGCAGATACACTAGCAATCCTAGTGATGATCATTGAACTGCTCTACTATGAGTATTGGGTTACGTATCATATACCAAGGAATATGCCTTGAGATATGGACAATATCCACCTGTACTTGAAGGATACAGTGATGCTAATTGAATTGCAGATTCTGAGGAATCAAAATCAACTAGCGGATACGTATTTATTCTAGGACAGCGGTATCTTAGAAATCTTCTAAACAAACATGTATTGCCCGCTCCACTATGGAATCGGAATTCATAGCCTTAGATAAGGCCGGAGAAGAAGCAGAATGCTTCGACAATTTTTAGATGATATACCGTTATGGCAAAAGCCAGTGCCCGCTATATGCATACACTACAATAATCAAGCAGCTATATCTAAGGCACAAAATGTTATATACAATAGTAAGTCTAGATATATTCGTCGTAAACATAATACTGTTAAGCAGTTGCTCTCAAATGAAATTATCTCTATTGACTTTGTCTCGTCAAAAGATAATTTAGCGGATCCGCTTAGCAAAGATTTAAGTGAAGAGCGTATAAACTGCGCATCGAGGGGAATGTGTCTAAAAGCCTAACCTTACCGAGTCAGCTTAATGGAAACCTCACTTAGCGACTGGAGATCCCATGGACTAAGTTCAAGAGGAAAAACTAGTTATGATTGACTCAGCAAGTAAGCACTTAGGAGCTTGACTCCAATCCATTCCTAAGGTGCACACAAGTGCTTTCTACAAGTGGATTAAGGATAAGCTTAACGCTTTTAATGATGCCTATATCTTGTTACTAAATAAGTAGAGTAAAGTAGACTACTCTTAATAGGACGATCACCTATGTGAGTATAGAGTTGGGTCGGCTCTTTGGGAATTTCTATGGAGGCTGTTATTCCCTAAAGATACTCTCTGAAACTAAGAATGTCCAGGGCCAAAATGGACACAACCGAGAACCAAATTTGATTTGGAAAGTTACTATGTGAAGCTTGTTGACTTGGCTTACACTAACGGCTAACAGTTTAAGACCTAGTTCACTGATTAGCCAGTAAGTCCGATAAAGTTTTCGCTATGAAAAGTTCAAGACCTAATTACCTATCCTGATGTAGTTTCTTTTCTAAAGTACCTTTCACTATAAAGTCAGTCTCTTTGTGTGCCAATTCCTTGAATCTCCATTCATTGTAGGAGATTGTTGGGAAATATGAAGAATATATGTGAATCTTTGAGTTGAATTACGATGAGATCCGTTGATAGAATCAATTGGATAATGGTTGGAGTGTGTTCTCCTTCCATTGGGGATGAACGTGGTATATTCACATGTACAATTCCGACTTCGAATGAATGAGATATTCAAGTCTAAAATTTGTCTAATTTAAAGCCAAAAGGGGACTAAAAGTAGCTAAAAGCATTTAGTCCCACATTGGCCATGGGATGGAAGTTTGAAGTGTTAAATAGAGAAAATTGGGAACAAAGGGTGTGTCCTTTGGGTACTTAGAGTTTTCGCGCGCGATTAGGGGGAAACCATGCCCCGCCGCGCGCTGGGTTCGCTCGGGCTCGGGTTCCCTACCCGGGCCGGTTCTTTTTGAATCGGGTCTCACGGGTATGGGTTACCGCGAATCGTACCCGCTCCGCCATCCGGATCCGAACCCGAATCAACGCAACGGCTGTCAGCAAATCGCCACGAACAGTTGGGCGGTTGCTGTCTGAAACGAACCGTTGCAACGGTTCAGATCGAACCGTTGCAACCATTCGGTTGAGTTCAGACCATTTTACACCCCTCCGGAGCGCTGATTGGTAGTCAAAAGTGCATTTTTATCATCATATTTACCGTCACATTTTCATATTTATTTATATAATTCTGCACATTTATTAATAATTTGTAATTTATTGTGTGCAGGCCTCGAATTCTTATTTTTACAATAAATAAAGCTTAAAGAGCCAAAAGCCCAGATCTAAGCCCATGTTTGAAGCCCAGGTGTAAAAGTGCAAATATCAATTGTCAAAATTGCAAATACACAAGGCCCAAAGTTGCAAATACAAAGAAGAGGGAAGGATAGACTTCTATTCAACCCTAAACACTTGCAGGATAGGATAAAGCTAAAAGAAGAGAAGGAATTCGTGGAAAAGATTTGGGATCTAGGTAACTTGATTCCCAAGTTATATCCAAATCCAAAGATTAAAAGGCCAGGATCAAAATTCCAGAAGCAGAAGCCCACAGGGACGGACCAGGAGAGGCCACGCGCCAAAGCGCGTGGCCAGACGTCACCAAAGTGCCGCGGATCCGCGGCAAAAGCCGCGGAAACGCGGCAGTTTGATCTCATCCAGATCCCAATTTTCGTGGCAGTTTTCTTCTGGGACTCTGTAGCCTTCTGCACCTATAAATATCACCTGCAGTGCAACGTACAGAGCGTCGAGCGTCCAGAGAAGAGCCAAGGGCCAAAATTAGGGTTTCTTCTAGGTTTTCTTTTGTAAATTAGGGTTTCTTTTCTTTTTATTTTCAAGAGAGAGAGGATTATATTGAGAGTGACACCGATGTATCTTCTTTTCTCTGCCATTGATTAAAGCAATAAAGGTAATTACTTTTCTTTTTGTTCTTTATTCTTATGTGTTATTTTTATTTTGTTTTTCTTTTCTTTTTCTCTGTGATCTTGTGGTTGTTGATGAACATGCAAGTGGATTCCATAAGCACGTATAACTAAGCTCTGTGAGAACCAGCGATAGTTCATGAAGACGTCTCCTCCAAGCTACGCATCACTTCGTACTTGAGTATGCTTGACGATATAATGTGCACAGGGATTGAGCTCGATCTTATGATCTATTCGTGGAACGCCTCCTAAGCAAGGTAGAACATGTAAGGTTTTCACGTTCTTTCTTCAACCAATCTCAAGTAAGTTTTCTTTTCTTTTTGTTTCTTTTCTTTTCTTTTTTGTAGATTAAATTCACATCTTCCACAATTCTTTTCTTCCATCCATTGTAAATACCACCCATTGTAAATACCACCATTTAACTAATAAAAATAAAAGCTTTAGAGTATAACTTGCTTAACGCTTCAATCGCAGTCCCTCCTTGAGGATCACGACCCGCATAGCCCTGCTACCGCGGATTAGAACTGAACCTCACACTACTATTTCTAAATTTAATATCCTTATTTTTGTGTGCAGGAAAAATCAGTCAACAAATTGGCGCCGTTGCCGGGAGGGACGGTAAGTTATCTCTAAAACAAAAAAATTTAATTTTTAACTAATTCTTTATTCTTTTCTGTTTGCAGGTTTGGAGAACAGGAAACAGAAACTTATCGCAGCAGTGGACATATAGCTATCCTGTGTCTCTGCCCTCGAAGGCAGAGCACGAGGACCTGCAACTTTGCCGCGGAAACGCGGCCAGAGCCGCGGATCCGCGGCAATTGCAGTGAACTACTCACTGAATTTTTTTGCAGGTCTCTGTAAATTAAAATACTGCTTACTGATATATTCTGTTTTGTTCTGTGATACACCTGTAAATTGCTAATAATTCAACAGTAAATCATTGGTTGTTAAAAATAAAAATTGATTAGACGTTTGCATATTAGGCACGTGTCTTTTCAATTATTTTTATTTACTGTTGAAGAGTGCTGGAGAAGCAAGGTACGTACGCATTGCATGTAGAATAGGACTCATCTCTTGGTTGATTATCTACTTTGAGTGAATTCTATCTATTTATCTTGTACACTTGCACTAATTCATCTTAAGGGCATAACCCATTAACAAGATAAGGTGGGGATTTCATCACCCTTCCTTAGCCCAAAAATCATATCCCAAGCACTCACTAACCCAAGCCTAACTTAAAAACTAGTAGACGTTGGCCCTAGGGACATCTCGGACTCATTAGGAGATTATCCTAAGGGGGAACGGTGCTGGAAGTTGACTCTTGCCAAATCAGTGTCTAGGAAGGGGATTGAGGGCCGAAAGCCCGAAGTGTGGTGGTTATTTAATTAAGGAACGTCTTTGACGGAAAACCTCCCACCACTCTTGCCCCGACCTGGCTGATTAACTCGTGGTCAAAGTCTGCACCCTACCTCCCGTGGACAGTCTAACCAGTTAGGAGTCGTCTAGGTCTAGGTCTACCCTAACTTAGGTTAGAAATTTTTCTTCTTTGTTTGTTTTCTTTTTGTTTTGTTTGTGATTGTGTGATATGGCCTATAACAACAATTTTTTCAATTTTAATGAGGATCCATATTACACACCAACCTCTTATTCGGATATTACCAACCCGGCATATCATAACTTTGACCAACCTAGTGTGCCAGATTGGTCTTATCCGAATCATTACATGCCCCAGTCCCAATACTATGAACAAGATTGGAATAATCATCACTACTCTTCACAGAGTCAATGGGAATTCAACACCCCTGAGCTATATGGTCAACCACCTGTTCAACCAGTATCTTCATATACGTCTTTTCCTACATCACCAAGGTTTCAGTCCACCATTGATCTATTTGATGGGTTAGAAGAAAAAGTGGATCGGTTGCAAGATATAATGAATGATCAAATTTCTAGACTTTCAACATTCTTGAGCGAACCAACCAAGTTGATAGGAACCAAGAATCATTCTATCTAGAAGACCTTGATCAAATTCAATTTCATCACATCAATATGAACTGGACCAATCCCAACCCTTGGACAAATTGGCTAGTTTTAATTTCAATGAGATTGAATTAGATAGTGAATGTGAACCCGATCCACAACCTTGCGATTCAGTTTCCATCTTCGAATCTATGTTGACTCCGGTATCATCACCCAATTTGGATCAATTTTCTGAGCCAACATTTATTCCCATACCTATAGATCATGAAATTGAATCACCCATTTTTAATGATCATATTGAACTTGACCAATTGTGCAATTTTGAAAGTCCCATGGAAAATTGGCAAGTTCCCATTTTTATGAGATTGAAACTAATGAGATATGTGACCTAGATTCCCAAATCTATGATCAAGTTCAAATTCCTGAATCATTATTGACTCCTGTTTTGTTACCCGACTTAGGTAATATTTTAGAGTCAGTTTTGATTCCACACCTATCATTCCTGAACTTGAATCACCAACATTGAGTCACATTCCATTGTGGGAAAATGATTGTAGACTTGAGTTTCAATTTCTCGACTTGGACCCACTTCTTGATCCTAGCCCGACTCCTGAACCTTTACTTGATTTGAGTTTCTTTCCTGAGTCGGTATTAGAGCCTGAACCTATCATTCTTGAGTCCAAGTCAACCATTCTACCAAGTCACATTCTTTTGTTGGACATAGGTATAGACCATGACTCTGTGATGATTTTCCAGGACTGGTCATGTAAAGGGAGTAAGTTTCACGAGAGGATCTTCCATGATCCTATTCATTCTGGGGACTGTAAATATGTAAATAAAAAGAGGTCAATAAAGGTAGGTCCCGTGAACTACCACGTTATCTTGTTTGGGCCGCATTTCGTGGACCAATTAGACCACCTCCGGAACCACCACCCTAAGGTAACTTCCGCCTTCCCTTGTTCTGTTTCATGCATATATGCATTCATTCATACATTGAGGACAATGCATAAGATAAGTGTGGGGGTGGGCTTTACTAACATACTAACATAAGTAAAAACTAGAAAAAAAAAAATTGCTAAAAAAAAAATTGTTATAAAAAGGAAATATTTTGACTTATTTTTGAAAGAAATCTAAGTTAGTTTTAAGGATTAGGAAAATCATGATTAGGATTTCTAAAAACTTGGTTAAAATAAATAAATTGTTTAATTTTTAGGTATAGGAGAGAAATTGAATAAATAATTAGTCTTGATTTTTACCTTAATGAAATATGCATACCAAATGCATATCTAGGATTCTAAGACAAAGACCTTGTGCCTCATAAAAAAAAAAAAAAAAAATCACCAATTAAGCTGATACATGTGCCTCAAGAAGCATAAGTATTCATGCCTAAAGGTGAGTAAATAAAATAAAGTCCTTAGTTTTGGGGCCTAGTTCACTCGAATTTGAGTCCGCGGGGGTTTTCTCACTTGGTGCCCTAAAGCCAACCGGTTTGGGAGTCATCGACTTTAAGTTCGTTACATGGGTGGATTAGAAAGCCTAAGAAGACTAAGAAATATAATATATGTATTAACACATCTAATATCAATTAGTTAGGTATGAGGGCCTCAAGAAGCCTTGATACTTATACGAAAGAAAATTAGATGAGTTATACATGCCAAAAAAAAACATATATATATATATATTAACACATCTAATAGTCAATTAAGTTAGGTATGAGGGCCTCAAGAAGCCTTGATACTTACACGAAAGAAAATTAGATGATGTTATAAATAATAAAGAGGCATGAGAGTCCAAGTTAAGGAATTCCTAGTAAAAACATAAGGATGCATGATTTTTGGTAACGAAAAAGACTATATTTGAAATTCAATTTTAATTCTTACCTAAAATGAATAACAATTGACTTTATTAAGACTAGGTTTGAGGAATGAATAAAAATGAGGATCCTAAAACTTATAGACTACTACTTAGTCTCTTCAATAATAATTCAAATATTTTCCTTTTTATGGATTTTGTGGGTGCAATCCGCTGAAAACCCTCACGAGACAACACTCGTCCTCTAGGGTAACCTAGAGGTTTAACGGCTTGTTGCACGTGCTAAGTGCAATCGTGATTCCTACGAAAGTGAGTTAGGTTAGATTAACTTTTCTTTTCTTTTTCTTTTCTTTGTTTTTACTCGAGGACGAGCAAAAAGATAAGTGTGGGGTGTGATTGGTAGTCAAAAGTGCATTTTTATCATCATATTTACCGTCACATTTCATATTTATTTATATAATTCTGCACATTTATTAATAATTTGTAATTTATTGTGTGCAGGCCTCGAATTCTTATTTTTACAATAAATAAAGCTTAAAGAGCCCAAAAGCCCAGATCCAAGCCCATGTTTGAAGCCCAGGTGTAAAAGTGCAAATATCAATTGTCAAAATTGCAAATACACAAGGCCCAAAGTTGCAAATACAAAGAAGAGGGAAGGATAGACTTCTATTCAACCCTAAACACTTGCAGGATAGGATAAAAGCTAAAAGAAGAGAAGGAAAATTCGTGGAAAAGATTTGGGATCTAGGTAACTTGATCCCAAGTTATATCCAAATTCAAAGATTAAAAGGCCAGGATCAAAATTCCAGAAGCAGAAGCCCACAGGGACGGACCAGGAGAGGCCACGCGCCAAAGCGCGTGGCCAGACGTCACCAAAGTGCCGCGGATCCGCGGCAAAAGCCGCGGAAACGCGGCAGTTTGATCTCATCCGATCCCATTTTCGTGGACAGTTTCTTCCGGGACTCTGTAGCCTTCTGCAACCTATAAATATCACCTGCAGTGCAACGTACAGAGCGTCGAGCGTCCAGAGAAGAGCCAAGGGCCAAAATTAGGGTTTCTTCTAGGTTTTCTTTTGTAAATAGGGTTTCTTTTCTTTTTATTTTCAAGAGAGAGAGGATTATATTGAGAGTGACACCGATGTATCTTCTTTTCTCTGCCATTGATTAAAGCAATAAAGGTAATTACTTTCTTTTTGTTCTTTATTCTTATGTGTTATTTTTATTTTGTTTTTCTTTTCTTTTTCTCTGTGATCTTGTGGTTGTTGATGAACATGCAAGTGGATTCCATAAGCACGTATAACTAAGCTCTGTGAGAACCAGCGATAGTTCATGAAGACGTCTCCTCCAAGCTACGCATCACTTCGTACTTGAGTATGCTTGACGATATAATGTGCACAGGGATTAAGCTCGATCTTATGATCTATTCGTGGAACGCCTCCTAAGCAAGGTAGAACATGTAAGGTTTTCACGTTCTTTCTTCAACCAATCTCAAGTAAGTTTTCTTTTCTTTTTGTTTCTTTTCTTTTCTTTTTTGTAGATTAAATTCACATCTTCCACAATTCTTTTCTTCCATCCATTGTAAATACCACCCATTGTAAATACCACCATTTAACTAATAAAAATAAAAGCTTTAGAGTATAACTTGCTTAACGCTTCCATCGCAGTCCCTCCTTGAGGATCACGACCCGCATAGCCCTGCTACCGCGGATTAGAACTGAACCTCACACTACTATTTCTAAATTTAATATCCTTATTTTTGTGTGCAGGAAAAATCAGTCAACAAGCGCTATAAATAGCGCGCTTCGCTTCTCTCAAACAAACATAACAAACAAACACAGAAATCAATCTTCTGCATTCTGAAGTGAGATCTCTGCAACATAGGTTCGAAGCGACTTCCACAGGAAGTGGGAATTCTGCAACTCTGATTCCGAAGCGACTTCCAACAGATTCTGAAATTCGTTCTGAAATAAGGCTCAGAAAATTCAACAGATTCTTTAATAGAATTGTTGTCTGAATCTGTGACTTTCAAAGAAGAATATTCTTCTACCTTCCTCCTTTCTTTACAGTGGGTGCTCCTCCAAAGTAAAGACAAATATTCTCCCTAAAATTTGTCTGGTCCTGCTGCTTTGATACCTGTGAAGGTACTGGATAACTACGGTTCGACCATACGGTGATTTGGTAATGCTATCCAAATACCGTGAAGGAGTGTTGTATCTTAGGAAACCAGTGTCCAGTAATCCGTTAGCACCGTTGCGGGGGACGAATTGTCTTAAGGAGATTCGCTATAAGCGTACCTCACTCCAAGCACTGTATAAGTGAATTAATTTTCTTTATACAGGGGTTATACTGATATTCAGTATATTGAGACTGAGTTATACCAGTCTAATTGGTGTTTAACCAAGGAAGGTAATTGAAAGGTGGTTCTTTAATTAAGGAATGTTCTATTGAATGAAAACCTCCCACCTGATATTCACCGACCTAGCCAATTAGATCGGTGATATTAATTAGTTGTCAGATTGATCCTAGAAACGATGACACAAGGGATCTCGCAGTTTGTTCTCGATGCTCAGAAATCGGTGGGGTGGATCCACAGCCAGTTCGATCCTGGAACGATCGATGATCGAATCCAAGGGAAAGGCCACGGGAATCCAATTATCAAAAAAGGGATTTTTTTTTTTTTTTTGCAACGATGCTCTCAGATCCGGGTAAGGGCTGGTGAGAGTAGCATCTCCGTTCATGAATGGGCTTGATGGTTCGAGACGCTAGTTGATGTCAGTGGAAGCTTTGGGACGTCTCTCAACATGATCAGCAGAGATCCGGCCTGGTGTTGGCCGGATCCGGTCAGATCCAGCCAAGGGTTGGCCGGATATGGTTGAGATTTTGTAGACCCGGTCAAGAATTAGCCGGAGCTAAGCGGCTGTGACTGGATCTGAGCGAGGTGCTCGCTCTGGTGATTGGTGGTGGCCACAACGGCCTCATCGCTGTCGTCGCCGTACTCGAAGGCGCCGCCGTCACTGAGGAAATCGTAAGCACGTTATCGGAGGCGCCTATGTTGATTCATGTAAGGAGGCGTAGATCTGACCAAGAGTTGGCTAGATCGAGGAGTATCTCGGTTGATCCGACCAAGGGTTGACCGGATCAATCGATGGTAGATTTGACCAAAGACTAGTCAGATCGAGGTGTATTTCATTTCATCTTGCCAAGGTTTGGCCGAATCCAGGGATGATTAGATCTGAAGCGCTAGCCAGATCGAGGGGTGATCCGATCAAAGGATGGCCATATCTGAGCTACAAATGCCGCAACTAGGGTGATGGAGAAATGCCACGATTTCAATAGTGGGACGATCAGGTCATGGGATGACGGGATCGGAGTTGCAATGCGTGAAGAGATGCATGTGGAGCTCCGATTTGGTCCTCAAATTTGGTTGGCGATGCGGTGAGGAGCTCTGATTGCATTCTGATGGCTTTTTTTTCTGTTTTCTTTTTTTCTTTCTTTTGAAGGATCTATGTGTACGAGTGTCCCATATATGTTTTGTGCCTTTCTAGTTTGGAAATGTTTTGTTAAGTTTTATTAATGAAACGAATTTTTCACTCATGATTTTATTTTCTTTCAAAAAAAATTTTCCTTTGATCTATAAGTTCCCACGCGGGAAAGCGCCCCTTCTTCTGTAGGATAAGATTTCTAAAAAAAATTCTAACGGACCTAAAGGATAAGACTTTTTTTTTTGTCATTTTACCCATGTCCCCATAAATTTCTCCTACTTGTCCAAATACTAAGGACTAAAATGAATACTAAATTCCAAAAGGAGGTGCTCAAATGAATTGTGAAATTAACACAAATTTGAAATGACAATCAATCATCTTGAGAATTTGAGTAGGGACCCGATTTACAACTCACCACCATGGGCACCACTATCTGGTTCCGGATCGCCGCCGGCTATGTAGTCATCACCATCATCAACCACCAACTCCACAGCCTCATCAAGGCTCAGATCGGGGAGCACCTGGTCATCCTCCAGCACCTCCACCACCTGCAAGTTATACGATTCCCCGGGCTCTTGGCCAACAGAGGTTGACCGCGATGACGAAGCAAAGCTCCACGCGGTGAGCGCCACAGTAGCCGCGCCCGCAACCGCCACCACCTTGATCGCCGCCAATGAGCTCTCTGAATTCCCCATGCCCTCTCTCTCTCCTCTCTCTCTCCTCTCTCTCTCTCTCTCTGAATTTTGATTTAAATGAAGAGAAGAGGAGGGAATTTTGAGTTACGTTGAGGAAGAAGAGAAGGGAATTTTGATTGACGACTTGGGGGTCAAGGACTGCAGCGCCCGGGGGGAACTTGGGACCTTTTAATTGGCTGTTTGAAATCAGATGAGCTGTACACAACAGCAGACAGGGGAGTGAAACCACTAGGCTTTTCATTGACAAGTCAATTTTTCACATTGGATTTTGACAGATTCAGGGGATTTGATGTAATAATAATTAATAATAATAAGGGTAAATTGTAAAAAAAATTCCTTATACTATCAAGAGTCCGACTATTTACCCACAGGATCTTTAAAAACCAACACTTTAACATCCCCCCCCCCCCCCCCCCCCCTACCTAGTTTGCCCATCAAGGAGAGTAACATGACGGGCATGTGACCAACTTAACTATTCTCAGCATTCTTAATCTTCACTTAATCCTAATTCTTGTTAGGATTTTGTCTTATTTTTCAAGAGGAGGTGATGGTTCAAGAAGATTCAATCAAGTTAGAGAAGATGATGATTTGGAGAGAAGAAAAGAATCAGATTAAGATAGGTTAGTCGATTGTATAATCACTACAAGATCATTAGCCGACAAATCAAAAATACCAGTTAGCTAATGGATAGATATAGAGAGGAAGCATAATAGAGTAGTCGACTTACAAGAATTATAAGTCGACTAATGGAAGAGATTGTCAACTAGTCCGAATGATAAGTCGACTGAGTAGTTTCCTTTTTAGGCGCCTGTGGGTTTACTCTTCTGGTGGAGTTCAAATAGGATTCAGATTCTATTTAATGAAGATTTATTTCTAAAGTTTAAGAGTGTAGAACTCTTTTAAATCAAGGAGATCAACTCCAAATAAGATTGATTAAGATTCTTCAAGCATCCAATGGTCAAGATCGTCTCATAGTCTAAATAAAAGTTGTATTATAAAATCCTATAAATAATATTGTAACCTAAGATTTAGGCGGAGCAGAGGAGCAGAAGAGTAAAGAAAGTTGTGGTGAGCACAACGTAAGGCCTAAAAGCGAAGAAAATCCTAAAAAGCTAAGAAAGAGAGGAGTAAGGTGAAGGTGCATAGAGAGAAGGCATACTTTTGTAATGTAAAAGTAGATTCAAGGGACTGTAAGAGTAGATTCAAGGAAAAGACGAATACTCTTATGAGATCAAGAGGAAGGTTAGATCTTCTTATATCAAGTTTATTAATAAAATTCTCTAAAGTCTCTCCCCTGTAGACGTAGCTCAAGTTTGGCAGAACCACGTTAAATTGTGTGTTCTTCTTCTTATATCTTTTAATATTCATCTTGTGTGTTTGAGGTAATCGATCTCATGACGTGCTTGAGGTCATCTGTGGGGATCTCTCAACTGTTGGTATCGTATGCAGACAATAATTTTATCACAGTCTCGCCAATTAAATAGGATTCCACCTTATCTTTCTTGCTCACAAGAGATTGAAGAAGGCGGCAATTCATCTTACTCGTGTGTGGATGCAAAGATTTAGAACTCATGTATGGAAAAGAAGATTTGCCTTCTTCTTTTATAAAATTCTTGTAAGGATGGAAACTAAGGAGCGACTCGATTTAATTAGAGGGCCGGCGATGAAATTAGGATTAAGTGAAGATTAAAACGGCTATGTACAGTTTAAAGGGTTATGTGCGCGTCATGTATCCCTCCTTAAGGAAAAACTAACATAAGTTAGCCTCCAGAAGGTAAAATGTCAATTTTAAAAGATCAAAATGACAGAGTGTCAGATCCCTGATAGTACAGGAGGTTGTCTATAATTTACCCTGATAATAATAAGATAGCTAGGATGTGACGTTTAGCTCTATACAGTAAGCTTTAGGAAAAGGATTCTTTTCTTCGTCTCAAGGATTTGTTTAGTGCTGCAGTCTGATAGGAATAAGGTTGACTTGATCCTTGCAACAACTTGTGTCATATATTCCAGCCCAGTTTGCATTTATATCATATTCATTTACGAATGAGTCTAAAAGTTACCAAATTTGTTTGATTTTGATCATGTGTGTGTAGGGTTTAAAAGTTAAATCCACTAGATTTTCAAGCACATTTAGTGCGCGTGTAATGATAATGATTTTTCTTTCTAAATTCATCATGATATATATTTTGATCTGGAAATAAGTTGCGCAAGTCATTAGTGAGAAATAGAGAAGTAGCACTCACATACAGTAGGAAATTTGAACATACAATACAGATCAACCTCCTTTTTCTATTTCTTTCTTTTCTTTTCTTTCTTTTCTATCTTTTTTCCATTTATCAAGCAGGAAACAGAGGAAACACTCACGCTTTGCTGCTCTTGGACTATACGTTAATTTCCGATATCAGCATTCACTGGTGATGTTCTCCCATGCCCATGTGAGCATTAGGCAACCAGATATGCGGGAGAAGCTCCCCTCCTCCCGAGCTCAGCTGCCTGGCATGAACATTCCCCCGGCAATGTCTTGCCGCGACGCACTGCATCTCCTCCCAAACCTCACTCATCGCTCTCCATCTCTTCTCTGTTGCTACCGAATCGACCAACATATGCACAAGCTTGCAACCGTTGGAAAGAATTGGTTCTCTTTCTCTGTTGAGCCCCTCTGCCCACTCTTCAGTTGGAAGATCATCATATCTGTTCAAATAAAAAATAGCCTGGCAAGCCTGAGCTTCGTCATTCTTGAATCCAGAGACTTTTCTTCTGCGATTTGGCTGATTTGAAGGTCTTTGATAATGTCACTGATACGAGATATAAATGTCTCTCGTGCAAGCGTTCATAGACCGGTTGTTTCCCATTACAGTGGCCAAGATATTTGGCACTGCACAGAAGATACCACATGTGATTTGATATAGCTCTGCTCATCTCTTTGTTGGCCGTGTTTGTTTCTCGACAATGTAATAGCACATATCTCTGACGATTGCCAGATAAGGATGCTTTGATTGAATTCCACCTCATTACTAATCGTCCTGCCAAGAACCTCATCCCGCCATTGTTCTGGGACGCCCGTCCGCCTCTGCAGGCATAAAAGTGCTTGTAATCTGCCGTGGCATTTGTCGTCTTCTTCTTGAGCTCGAAAAATATTAGTTCTTCAGCCTGTCTACATTGATAGGCTTTGTGTATAGCAATTGATCCGAAGTTTCTACTGCATTCAGGCGGAGCAAAGTCCTGA
>JAVJIF010026564.1:0-55689 GCA_038442645.1 Agave tequilana
ATATTGCATATTTTACCTCATAATTCCCATGCATTTAGTTAATAAATATATGATTTTTACTCATCTTCTCTACATATTTGCAGGTACACACTCTAAAGGAGATAAAGCAATTAATCACTTTAATTAGCAATAATTAAAGTGATTAATCAAAGATTAAAGATAAGAGCCAAGATTTCAAATCAGATCCAGAAAGATCCGCGCGCCCAAAGAAGAATCCAGATAGTCCACGTGGCTAACCACCTAACAAGAAGATCTCACCAGAAAATCTGGGCTCAACGGCCCAGATTTTGCCGCCAGTTCTCTGGATCTGGAGAATCTGCGGCAGTTGTAAACAGTTAGGATCCCGGATTTTGTGGTAACTACCTGGGCTCTCGAAGCTTCACCTGGGGCTATAAATATGTGACCTTGGACCTGCGAGCAAAAAGAGAATGGAGAAGAGAGGAAAAATCATTAGTTGTTTGTAATTTTGTTTAGTTTTTCTCTAGGTTTAGTTCTTTAGATCCCTCTTCTTCTTCCCTAGAATTCATTGTAAAAGAGAGAGATTGTGAGAGAGAGAGAGCTTGTGTAATCAAGGGTGACAACTTGAAGCAACAAGGATTGATCCATTCTCCTTCCTCTACTTGAGCTTGGTTCTAGTTTACTTGCCTTCTTTATGTGCTTTCTTTATTGTTTTCTTTAATTCTTTGCAATTTACTTCATGCTTTGCTTTTCTTATGCAATGGCTTGTAGCTAATTCTTTCTCCATGTACTAGCTAACCACTAGCCTTGCCATCTTCACTAACTCATGGGTGATTGCTTTAGTTCATCTTGCTAGTTGGATGGTCTTCTCTTCTCTGATGGGTTAAACCACCCTTCATGCAATGGGAAAGTAATTAGATCAACACGCAAGACGAAACCTACGCCTATGGAGTGACAACATGAGGCACGCCTTCACTATCACGGAGTTTGGTAAGCTTTGGTAAGGTAGTAAGGTAAGCTAGTCATGGTTTGATTCTTCAAGTTTTCATTCTTTCTAGTGTTAATACCAAATCCCAATCTTCTTTGATTTCTTTCCACTCTTCCATCATGAACATATCCATCCATTCTTTATTTTCTTTTTCACTTGATTCATTATTTTTATTAGCATAGAAGAATCTTTGTTTTACATCTTCACTTCGATCCGTAACGCTTCTATCGCTAGCTCTCCCTGAGAATCGACTCTGTATAGCCTTATGCTATAGCGGAGATAAGAAAGGGTACATCAAATACATTTGCTTAATAATACATACACCTTTCTCGTCTTATCAAAATGGCGCCGTTGCCGGGGAGAGCAACGGATTTTCTTTAAAGTGAAGAACTAAACGAATCTTCTTCTCTGTTGCAGGTTACAGGTTGAAGACACAGGAACTTTGCAGTGCAGTCACATATAAGTGGACCTGGGCCTCTGCTCTCGAAAGCAGAGACCAGGATCCCTCAGTTTTGCCGCAGATTCTGGGATTTTGCCGCAGATATGCGGCAATACTGAGTTCACTACTCACAATTTTTCTGCAGGGCTTTCTTCTCTGCAAAACACTTCTGCTGCAATACATAATTTCCTGTATTTTCACCATACTCCTGCTTAATTAAAAAACAGTAAAAAGTTGGTTGAATTGTTCAAAATTGTTTAGACATTTGCATTCTACGCACGTGTCTTTCAATTCTTTACTTTTACTGTTGAAGAGTGCTGGAGGCAAGGTACGTTTCGCATTGCATATAGATTAGGAATCATCTCTTGCTTGATTTTCATGCTTTGAGTGAATCTTAGTGATATTTCTTGTACACTTGCACAATTCATTTTTAAGGGCATAACCCGTAAATAAGATAAGGTGGGGAGTTCATTACCCTTTCCTTAGCCCGAAAATCATTTTCCCAAGCACTCACTAACCCAAGCCTAATTTATAAAAAAAAAATAGACATTGGCCCTAGGGACATCTCGGACTCATTTAGGAGATTATCCTAAGGGGGAAAAGTGTTGGAATTTAACTCTTGCAAAATCAGTGTCTAGGAAAGGGGTTGACGGCCGAAAGCCCGAAGGTTGCTGGTTACTTAATTAAGGAACGTCTCTGACGGAAAACCTCCCACCAACCTTACCCTTCCCTGGCTGATTAGCTTGTAGTTAGAGTCTGCACTGAACCTCCCGTGGACAGTCTATCAGTTAGGAGTCGTCTAGGTCCTAAGTCTACCCTAACTTAGGTTAGAATTTTTTTCTTTTGTTTGTTTGTTTGTTTGTTTGTATTTGATTGTGTGATATGGCTTACAATTACAATTCTTTCCATCCTAATAATAATCCATATTTCACACCATCTCCGTATTCGGATAATTCCAACCCGGTGTTTTTACAATATGCACCAACCAAATACACCGGGTTGGCCTTATCCGAATCAATATGACCCATACCCCCCATCTAATAACTATAATTTCCATAATAATTTCAACTCTTCACCGAGTAATTGGGGATTCCAGTCCCCCGAGTTTAATTATCAACCTCCTTGTCCACCATATTCACCGAGTCCACAATATCCACAGTATTCATTTCCCGATTCCGCTTCATATACTCCTTTTTCTGAATCTCCAATTGAAGAAAATTCTGAGTTACTAAGGAGTTTAGAAGCCAATCTTCAAAGGGTCGAGCAACAACTTCAAGAAACATTTGCCCCTCCAATTTCACAGTATTTTCAAGAGTCTTACTCAGTTCCACCTCCTCATAATGAACAACCATTTGCCTTGGAAATGAGTAAAGAACTCTTGTGTGAGTCCAAGCTTCAATTTCCACACATTTTTGACTCAAATCATTCACAAAATTTCCAAACCAAGATTCTTATACTCCCATTCTAGAGCAACCACTTGGAGATACATCAAGTCTAGAAAAGAGTATAGAAACCTTAGAGGAGTCTTTGTTCCAATATCAAAAAACACGTGCCGAGTCTTTCAATAAGGTGGATGAACAATTGAGTCAATTGGTTAACATCTATAGGAATGAGGAGACTCTATCTTATCAACCTTACTAATTCAGCTATGCCACACTCTATTGATATGACTCAAGACTCTTGTCATTTTGGAAATCAAGATTCAATTTTAGCACAATCATCTGAACTTGTCCATCCCATAGACATTTTGGCAAGTTTTTCATTTCCTAAAATTGAACTTGTCCAAACGTCAAATCCCATTGACATTTTGGCAAGTTTTTCATCTCCTACAACTGAACTTATCCAAACTTCAGATCCAATTGACATTTGGCAAGTTTTCCTTTCCCTGAAATTGAACTTGAACATGATCCTGAACTTTCACTTGATGATTCCAATCTACTTCCTGATTCAATCATGACTTCCATATCCTTACCTGTTTTCAATCCATTTCCAAAGTCAGAATTGAATCCAGTACCTATCCATTGTGAAATTGAATCACCAATATTTTATGATGATCACATTGAACTTGGCCAATTCCATACTTCTGAAAATCCCATTGATAAATTGGCAAGTTCACATTTTTCTGAAATTGAATTACATAAGGAATGTGATCTTGAACTCCAACTTAGTGATTCAATCCTCTTTTCTGATTCAATAATGACTCCGGTATCTCTACCTCACATCAATCTTTTCCCGGAGTCAACCTTGGATCCTTGCCCAATTCACAATGAAGTTGAATCACCCATCTTTGAGGATCATATTGAACTTGCCCAATTCTACACTTCTGAAAATACAATTGACAAATTTGCAAGTTCTCATTTTTGTGGAATTGAACTCAATGCGGAATGTGACTTTGACCCTCAAGTTTGTGATTTAGTTCAAATACCTGAATCATTAATGACTCCTGTTTTGTTACCCAATTTGAGTAACATTTTAGAGTCAGTTTTGATTCCCAACCCTCCTGAACTTGAATCACTAATCTTAGATAGTTACATTCCATCATGGGAAACTGAATGTGGACTTGAGCTTCATTTTCTTGACTTGGACCCAGTTCCTGAATCCATTCCGACTCCTGAACCTTTACTTGACTTCATTCACTTCCCTGAGTCGGTGTTCCTTTCCGAGTCCAAGTCAACCGTTCTATCATTCCATATTCCATTCTGGGACAAGGTAGTTGATAAATTTAACTCAGAAATTATTTTAAAAATTTGAAAATTAGATGGGGGCATGTACATAATAATCTTAAATGCACACATCATTTTTGTGGGTCATATTATTGAGATTTCTGGTGGGTTCCTTAAAACCCAAAGAAAAGTTGATTGGGC
Organism: Agave tequilana; assembly: GCA_038442645.1. NCBI lineage: Eukaryota > Viridiplantae > Streptophyta > Magnoliopsida > Asparagales > Asparagaceae > Agave > Agave tequilana. The sequence goes on from JAVJIF010026564.1 coordinate 4,250, forward strand.
CATGTTTCGTGGACCAATCCGACCACCGCCGGAACCACCACCTTATGGTATTTTTTCTCCTTCCTTACTAACTTAGATTTTTTTTAGATTTTCTTTCTTTTACACTTCTTTTAGAAATAAAAAAATATAAAAAAATAAAAATAAAGGAGGGATTTTTATGCTTAAGGAGTTTTTTTCACACTTTCCAAATTCAAAATTTCCTAGGTTTCCTCAAATTCCATCTTTCAAGAATTCCTAAGTTTTAGGTCATTCCAAATTCCTAGGAGTCAAACTTCCCTTTTCAAAGCTACATATTCCAATGTAGTAAAAATCCTTTTGACTTAGGGATAGAAGTGGAAACCTATTGATTTTTCCCTCCTATAAAAAAACCCCTTCCACACACTTCCTCCCTCAAGCAAACGTTTTCTCAGATCTCCAACTTCCTCTCAAAAGCGTCGCACTCTGAACCTTTTCTCCTCCCCAGATCTCACTGTTCTGCCGCCAGTCTGCGACTCCAGACAGGAATCTGCGGCAAAATCAAAGCCTCCTGCGCCCAGAAAAATTCTGCTCTGATCGATTTCCAGTGCTTGTTGGTGATCTGGTGCTACATCCTTATTCAGAGCTTTCCAAACCCACTGCAGAGATCAAAATTCTACCCCCCACGAATTCCGGGGGTGTTTCGACTTCTAAATCTCTTCTTTTTACCGCTTTGATCTTAAATTCTAGTATGGCACCATCTATTTTTATTGAGAAAGATTTTGGGCAGATTTTGAGTAATGCAAATGGTTATGGACATGTGTTTTTTAGACCGAATTAGGGCCTGGAATTGGTATTCATTAGTGTATGACAACACTGAGACTGATGCTTTTTATTGTCCCGATTTGGTGACCATGTTTTACACACACATAGACCATGCATCAATTGATTCACAAACATACCAGTTCACTACACACATGCCCACTGGAGACTTGTTCATCACGCTTCCTCTTCTTGAGGAAGTCACCTCTATCCCAACCATCACACACCACATCGAGCCTCTCCCGTTGATTGAGTATATGACTATTATGGGGGCTCGTTGTACTGAGTTGGATCGTGGGCTCAAAGCCAGTACGACATTTAGAAATATTCACTGCGTTGGACGTTGGATCCAACGAAATATTCTAGGGCTAGACCACACCTCCTCTTTCAACAGACCAGTGTTACAGATTATACATGACTTAATGACACGTCAACACTCGGTTTGTTTGAACAAGGTCATCTTCCATGCACTTCTAGCCAACTCTTCACGCACACGAGGTGCCAAATACTCACACCCCATCCTGATTACACGTCTGTGTAGGACTTTCCTACCAGATGATGTATTTGACTCATTTGATAGAGTGTTTGTTGCCCCGGAGAGACCTACTAGTTCTTATAATTGTTGTTTACACGCAGTCTGGACTCCTACTGTCCATACTGAGCATGAAGAGTCCTCCTCTGAGGAGAGTCTTGATGATGAAGATGAACCGGAGTTTTGGAGGCAGGAACCCCCAGTAGAGTCACGAACTTTCATGTCCACCATCTGGAAGGGCATGAAGAAAATTTTTAGGGGTCAGGTGAGGTTGAGGAAGAAGGTGGAGGAGGAATCATCCAGGTTATCCTCCAGGTTAGATGATATTGAGGCGACGCTGAGGAGATCACAGTCAGCTGGACCCAGTACTACTGCTGGTCTAAAGAGGAGGAGGGAGTGACTTCCTATTTCATGCATCATTACATCTTGCATACATTGAGGACAATGCATGAGATAGGTATGGGGGGGTATGTACTAACATAGGACTTTTTATTTTCTTTATAGGATTTTTATTTTTTAGGATTTTTATTTTCTTTTTAGGTCTTTTATTTTTAGATTTTATCTTTCTTTTTAGATTTGACTTTTCTTTTAGAAAAATTAAAAAAATAATAATAATAATAAATAAAAAAATATATAAAAATAAAAACTTTTTGAAATAAGAGACAAAGTTTTGATCTATTTTTAAGAAAATTAAGATGTATCTTAGAAATTAAGAAGCCTTAATTATGACATCTTAAACCTAGTTGAAATAATAGATCTTGTTTAAAATTATAGGCTAAGTAAGAAAATTGGTGAGATATTTTTATCTTGAATTTTTTGCCTTAGATAATATGCACTTTACACTTACACATTTCTTGGGATGGAGACAAAGACCAAAAATGCCATATAAATAAAAAAAAATAAAATAAAATAAAATAAAAAATATAAATAAAAGATCACTAATTAAGCTGGATAACTATGCCTCAAGAAGCATGGTTACTCACGCCTAACGGTGATCTCACTTATTAAGCTGGATAATTGTGTCTCAAGAAGCATGATTATTCACGCCTAACGGTGATTATAAATAATCCCCTTTAGTTTTGTGGCCTTTTTCACTCGAGTCCTTTAACCCGAGGGATGTTTTCTCATCTGGTGCCCTAGAACCATCTGGTTTGGGAGTCATCGGTTATAGGCTCGCTACATGGGCGAACTAGAAAGCCTAAGAAAACTAAGGGAAGAAAAAGAAAAAAAAAAGAAAAGAAAAATAAATAAATGGCTTGATGGTTAGAGTTGAAATCCCAGAAATTTTCACTGAGCACGGTGTGCATATTATCTAGGTTTTATGAAAGATAAAATATTCAATCCAATTTTGAATTCTTACCTTAATTAAAGACAAGATCTTACATGGAAACTAAGTTTAAGGAAGAATTTATAGGTGGACTTATGACCTAGGATCACTTATATTTTTGCAAAAATAGTTCGTAAACATGTCTCTTGTTCAAAATGTGTTTTTCAAAATACTAACATTTGTTTTCTTTTCTTTATGGATTTTGTGGGCGCAATCCGCTGAAAACCCTCAGGAGACAACACTCCTCCTCTAGGGTAACCTAGAGGTTTAACGGCTTGTTGCACGTGCTCAGTGCAATCGCGTCACCTGCGCGAAAGTGGTGTAATAAATTGGTAGTTAGGATTTTCTTTTCTTTTCTTTGTTTTGCTCGGGACGAGCAAAAGAATAAGTATGGGGGTGTGATTGTAATCCAATATTGCATATTTTACCTCATAATTCCCATGCATTTAGTTAATAATATATGATTTTTACTCATCTTCTCTACATATTTGCAGGTACACACTCTAAAGGAGATAAAGCAATTAATCACTTTAATTAGCAATAATTAAAGTGATTAATCAAAGATTAAAGATAAGAGCCAAGATTTCAAATCAGATCCAGAAAGATCCGCGCGCCCAAAGAAGAATCCAGATAGTCCACGTGGCTAACCACCTAACAAGAAGATCTCACCAGAAAATCTGGGCTCAATGGCCCAGATTTTGCCGCCAGTTCTCTGGGATCTGGAGAATCTGCGGCAGTTGTAAACAGTTAGGATCCCGGATTTTGTGGTAACTACCTGGGCTCTCGAAGCTTCACCTGGGGCTATAAATATGTGACCTTGGACCTGCGAGCAAAAAGAAATGGAGAAGAGAGGAAAAATCATTAGTTGTTGTAATTTTGTTTAGTTTTTCTCTAGGTTTAGTTCTTTAGATCCCTCTTCTTCTTCCCTAGAATTCATTGTAAAAGAGAGAGATTGTGAGAGAGAGAGCTTGTGTAATCAAGGGTGACAACTTGAAGCAACAAGGATTGATCCATTCTCCTTCCTCTACTTGAGCTTGGTTCTAGTTTACTTGCCTTCTTTATGTGCTTTCTTTATTGTTTTCTTTAATTCTTTGCAATTTACTTCATGCTTTGCTTTTCTTATGCAATGGCTTGTAGCTAATTCTTTCTCCATGTACTAGCTAACCACTAGCCTTGCCATCTTCACTAACTCATGGTGATTGCTTTAGTTCATCTTGCTAGTTGGATGGTCTTCTCTTCTCCGATGGGTTAAACCACCCTTCATGCAATGGGAAAGTAATTAGATCAACACGCAAGACGAAACCTACGCCTATGGAGTGACAACATGAGGCACGCCTTCACTATCACGGAGTTTGGTAAGCTTTGGTAAGGTAGTAAGGTAAGCTAGTCATGGTTTGATTCTTCAAGTTTTCATTCTTTCTAGTGTTAATACCAAATCCCAATCTTCTTTGATTTCTTTCCACTCTTCTATCATGACATATCCATCCATTCTTTATTTTCTTTTCACTTGATTCATTATTTTTATTAGCATAGAAGAATCTTCGTTTTACATCTTCACTTCGATCCGTAACGCTTCTATCGCTAGCTCTCCCTGAGAATCGACTCGGTATAGCCTTATGCTATAGCGGAGATAAGAAAGGTACATCAAATACTTTTGCTTAATAATACATACACCTTTCTCATCTTATCACCACATTATGGAAGTCATTAACATGTATAAGCAACTACTTGCTAAATTATCAACATGCGAGCCTATTCAAGATAACCAACATATTATGTCATCTTAATATATGCGCCTATATATATATGCATAGCATCAAGTGTTATATTTATCCATAGAACTATTTCTTCTAAATAGGCATGTGGTTGATCACCATATATACACACAATAAAATTTATCAATCATGCATAATGGTAAGCATACATGAAAATAGTTACAACATGATTGCCATAAGATTATCTATAATGTATACATAGAATCTATAAACTATACACATGTATTATCGTTCAATTTCACGTCCACTTATGACTTAGCAATTCTCCACTTTATTTCAAACTTTACGCTACCTACTGATATACTAGGGTTTGGATGTTCTACTCACCCTTGAAGAGAATATCCCCTTATCAAGCTTGGTCACCGGTTATAATAGAGTCTACAAGACCATAACAATGTCATAATTAGTTCTTAGTTAAAAGAGTATAAGAGGGGTAGTAGTCTTAAGGATTTGCTTACCTTCTTCAACCAATATCACTCTCCTAACTTGATAACCTAGGCCAACCTTGTTCTTCAAGAATTTCTTCTAAGGTGATGTTAGACCATCACTTTTTCATGTTCTATTAGGCCTTTGGAGGAGATAAATAGGTAAAGGAAGCCTTTTGTATAAAGGAACTAAGGAAAAGATTTGTGAGAGAATGAGAGGGAGAGAGAGTGAGTGAATGGAGAAATGGAGGGGAAAAACATGGGCTGTTGGCTATTGCCCTTGGCCGGCTGTCAAAGAGAAGAAGGGAGAGAGTTTTGGAGTTGGAAATGAAGAGAAGAATGAGTGTTGCCAAATGAGACTTTTCTCCTCATTTCCCCCCTATTTATACTTCATTCCCTTCAATGATATCATGCCAAGTGCTCCCCCTAACACCATCTCCTTACAACCTATACCTTACTCCTATAAGTAAGGTTCCCATCCCTCCCCCTTCATGAAGTACTTGTTCCAACAAGTATGGTGGGGGTATGGTAAAGAAGTTAACATGCATGTGTGTGTATTTAAATCCATATACATACATACTAATATATACATACTAATATGTATGGTATAATGTATAATATAAGTATTTTATATGAATACTTGAATCCACATCACCTTCCTAAAGCATTCAAGTGTTTAAGAAAAAAGTGATTAGTTAAGGTAAGTGTTACACATTCTGCTTCTTCTCCGGCCTTATCTAAGGCTATGAATTCTGATTCCATAGTGGAACGGGTAATGAATGTTTGTTTGAAAGATTTTCAAAATACCGCTACTCCTCCTAGAGTAAATACGTATCCGTTAGTTGATTTTAATTCCTCAGAATCTGCAATCCAATTAGCATCACTGTATCCTTTAAGTACAGATGGATACTATCTATATCTCAAGGCATATTCCTTGGTATATGATACGTAACCTAATACTCGTAGTACAGCAGTCCAATGATCATCACTAGGGTTACTAGTGTATCTGCTTTACTTGCTTACAGCGTAAGCAATATCGGGTCTAGTACAATTCATTAAATATATTAGACTTCCGATAATCTGAGAATACTCTAACTGGCGTACTCCAGTTCCTGTATTCTTACGAAGGTGGATGTGTGAGAGAAAAGGATTTGTATTCTCCTTTATCCCATGATCCTTGAATCTTTCTATCATCTTATCCACGTAGTGAGATTGAGATAGACTGATTCTATCTGGTGTTCTTGTTATTTTATTCCTAAATTTACATCAGCAACCCCTAAATTCTTCATGTCAAAAATGTTAGGTAACATTCTTTTAGTGGACTTAATAATTTCAATATTAGTCCTTAGTATCAACATTTCGTCTATATAAAGACAAACAATGATACATGCATTTTCAACTATTTTAGTCTAAACACACTTATCACATTCAGTGATAGTGAATCCATTTTTGATCATGACACTATCAAATTTCTCATGCCATTATTTTGGAGCCTGCTTTAGACCGTATAAGGATTTTACCAATTTACACACTTTGTGTTCTTGGCCCTTGACTATAAATCCTTCAGGTTGCTCCATATATTTTCTTCATTTAATTCACCGTTTAAGAATGCAGTCTTGACATCCATTTGATTGATATTAAAGTTATGCAATACTGCAATTGCAATCAACATCCGAATAGAGGTTATTCTTGTTACTGGTGAATAAGTATCGAAGTAGTCAAGTCCTTCCTTTTTTTGATAGCTCTTGGCTACTAATCAACCTTGTACTTATCGATAGATCCATCGAGTTTTAATTTTCTTTTGAAATCTACTTACACCCAATTAGTTTACTGCCAGGAGGCAAGTTTGCCAATTCCCAAGTATGATTACTTAGTATGGATTCTATTTCGCTATTTATAGCTTCTTTTCATATTTGTGCTTCTGGGGTAGACATAGCCTCTTTAAATGTTTGAGACTCGCTTTCAATAGCGTATGCTATGAAATCTAGACCAAAGATTTTGAGATTCTAGATCTCTAGCTTCTTAATTTAATTTTTGCATTAACAATCGGTTCCTCAGGGCTTTCGTCCCTGAATGCCATCTCATGTGTTCTTTTTTCATAAGTCTTATCTGTTTCCCGTTTGTATGAAAAGATGTCTTCAAAGAACACATCATCTCTAGATTCGATAATCATGTTTACATGAATATCGGTATTTCTGATTTATGAACCAAAAATCTGTAAGCACTACTATTCAAGGCATAGCCTACGAATATGCAGTCCTAGTTCTTACTCTCAACTTAGTCTTTTTAGGTAATAGTGCTAGTACCTTTGCATAGCACCCCCCACATTTTGAGGTAATGGTAGGAAGGTGTCCTTCCATGCCATAACTCAAATGGTTATAAGACCAAGTTTCTTGTGGGGTACTCTGTTTAGAATATAATTTGCAGTTAACAGAGCTTCCCTCCACAAGTTCTGCGGAGCTCCAAAACTTACGGGCATGGAATTGATCATCTCCTTCAAGGTTCTAATCTTCCGTTCAGTAATTCCATTTTGCTGAGGAGTATATGGTGCTATAGTTTGATGGATTATACCAAATTTAGCACATAAGTTACTAAAATCATTTGATTCGTATTCTCCGCCTCGATCGGATTTTAGAATCTTGATATTCTTGTTGAGTTGATTCTCAACTTCCGGCTTTATATGTTATAAACATATTTATTGCATCATCCTTATTGTTTAAAAGATACGCATAACAGTATCTTGTATAATCATTAATAAAAGTAATAAAATTCTTTTTTTCTGCCTCCAGTTGGCATAAACTTCAAGTCACACAGATCGCTATGAATTAACCCTAAAGGTTCTGTATTTCAATCAATTGAGTGAAATGAATTTTCGCGAACTTGGCCTCAACACAAATCTCACACTTGTGAATTTCTTCCAAGTTGAGTTTAGGAATATATCCTAAATTAGACAAGTTTTTTAAAAACTTGTAATATACATGCCCTAATCTAGCATGCCATAAAATAGGAGACTCAAGCAAATAAATAGAAGACTTTTCTTTATTTATAAGCTTAGGGTACAAATACACAGATTTTTTGTGCACCACTGCAACATTGGCTTTAAAAAGATCAACAACAAGATTCTTGTTCTGTTCAAGACGGCTACGACATTCATTCGCCTTATTCCCCTCTTTGTTGCAGATGTAATAAGTTCCCTTGAAGCGCATGTTCTTACCTTCTTGGACCTTACCTTTGTACCCTTGGGCAGTTTTCTTCCACTTTAAGCCTTTGGAAGTAGACGTTTTCCCCTTTGAGTTTTCGATCACATTGGCCTTGGCTTCATAGGAGTTCTTACTGCTCCTTTTCTCGGACTTTCGATTGTCCTCCTCAATTCGAAGCCTCACAATGAGATCTTCCAACTTCAGCTCCTTGCGATTGTGCTTCAGGTAGTTCTTGAAATCTCTTCACGCAGGTGGGAGTTTCTCTACAATAGTAGCAACCTAAAAAGTTTCAGGTAGATTCATACCTTCAGCCTCTATCTCGTGCAAGATAAGTTGGAACTCTTACACCTGACTGATCACAGTCTTGTTGTCTACAATTTTATACTCCAAAAATCGTCCTACGACGAACTTCTTGGTACCGGCATCCTCAGTCTTGTACTTCTTATCAAGACTGGCCCATAACTTCTTTATCGTTATGATAGGACTGTAGACATTATAAAGAGAGTCATCCAGTCCATTCAAAATATAGTTTCGGTAAAGGAAGTCACCTTGAGTCTATGCATCGAATGCAAGGACTGAGTCCCGATCAGTTCCGGTTCTGGTGGACCCTCTTGCAGGAATTTGGCCAGATGCAGAGTGGTCAAGTAGAAGAGCATCTTCTGTTGCCACCTCTTAAATTCTGTGTCATCAAAATTTTCTAGTTTCTCTAACTTCGGGTTAGGAAGTGGAGCAGGCATCAAAGTTTGGATCTGCATGTTTGGTGCCTTACTTGAGCTGTCTTGATTAGTCTCAGACATTTTCTGCAAGTTCAAGCAGAACAGAAGTAAGTAACTTCAAAGTAATTGTCTTAAGATTGTTAGTTTCTAGGATCCAATCTGACAACTATGTTGGCCCAAAGGCCTTCCATCCTAGTTTTGATGATGATTAACTCATGTAGTTATGTGTACTAATAATCTTTTGATTTTAGTTTCAGATCATTAATCAAGTTATTAGTTGGTGATTAGTTTCAACAAGATGATTTGGAAGCTTTCACATGTTGATTCAAGAGCCCGAGCGTCAAAGATCATATATAGCACTTGCTCGGTGGATCAAGGAGTTTTGGATCGAGTCGGCTTGGAGACGGCGCTCTACAAGAAGACTTCGGTACATAATTTAGTTTTGTGTTTAGATCCAAAATTGTAAAAATTAGAATAGTATGATATGCTCAAGTTCACAACACACACGTTTCATGTTTTGAATATTGGTTTTCGGTTTTTTCGGTTTTAGGTTTAACCGATCTTGGTTTCATGAATAGATAGATCAAAACAAGTTTACATGGTTTAATGTATATTAGATTTGTTCTATATACATGCATGCTTAATTTCCTAGACAAACTTAGTTTTGACTTCTTATTCATGTGTTTTATGTTTTGGTATTTTTAACAAAACATATTTTAGAATTAATGTCAAAAACATGGATATATATATGTTTCATGTATATAGGATTATATCCATATACATCATGCCTAAATGTTGTTTAATATCATGTTTTTGTATTTGGATGAGTTTTGAACAAAATGTATTTTCTATTCAAAAATCCAAGTTTTAGAAAATACAGTTTTTGGTTTTTGGGAAATATGATAAGACACAAAAATAGTTTTAATTGCTTGATATTTTAGTCAAAACTTTTATCATATGTTTATATATCAATGCAAATTGTCAAAACTATTTTTGGGAATTTTTAAGTAGTTTACAAGAATTTATTGGATATTTAATTCCTTAGTTTTTCTAACCAGAACAACCTCTGCCAGGCTAGGTCGGTCGACCGGAACGGTCGGCCGCACGAAGTAGCCGGTCGACCGTTCGGGTCGACCGACGTGCACGGATACGTGCACGCTGGCTGCCTATTGGGCCGACCGACTGCACGGTCGACCGACTGCATGCAGGCTAGTCTCTGTTTGTTTCGGTCGACCGGGCGGTCGACCGGTAGCTGGCAACGGTCAAAATGTGACCGTTGGACGGTCGACCGCACGGTCGACCGCAGGGTATTTTTGGCAGATTTGGCTGCCAACGGCTATATTTTTCTGCGGGCTATAAATACCCCATTAATGGCCAGTTTTCTATAAGATTTTTTGTGCGAATTTTTCTTTACTCTCTGGTGTTTTCACAGCAATCAAAAGAAGTTTTTGATTTATATTGATCAATCTATTTGGTGTTTTTGCTAGGGTTTGGAATATCAAAGAAAAGGGTTTTTGGGAAAAGAGTTTTGATTCAACTTCTATATCTTGGTTTCAGTTTTTCCCAAGGATTTTCTTTGTGATTTTGATTTCTATTCCATTGGTTTTCTCCACACTTGAGCTACATCTACTTTCTTATTCTATAGGATCTTTGTGTGGGAGAAAGAGATTGTTTGTGGTTGTTGTTTAGACCACCAAGTTGTAAACCCAATCTTTTCTTGGCTTTGTGCCTTTGGGCTGTATCCCTCAAGTTGTGAGGTGATCCTTATGTTGCTTTGTGCTAATCCCTCAAGTTGTGAGGTGATTGTTGTTGACTTGGAGTTGTGCCTCAAGGAGGAGGTTGTGTTTGTAAGGAGAGGAGTTGGGTACTCCTTGTAATTGTTATTGCCCCAAATCCTCGGTGGAGGTTCCCTTTGTGGGAGTCCTTTGTGGACAAGCTAGTGGACTTAAAATCCTTCTGGGTGAAGGCGGGGATGTAGAGCTGGGTGCTCGAACCTCGAAACATATCTTATTGTTTGCGCTTGATCCCTTGGCTCTTACTCTCTCTTTACTTTGTGCCTTGCATCTATTCATATTGTTCATTCATAATTATTTGCTTGGCTTGTTTGAGTGTGCATCTCTTGTTAATTGCAATTAGTTTTTAAATTCCGCATTAAGTTCATTAGATTAGCATAATCACCTATTCACCCTCCCTCTAGGTGATTTTTTCAATTGGTATCAGAGCCTACGCTCCTGATATTTAGGTTTAACCACCTAGGAGTGAGATCTTGGCTTGCTAATCTTCATTTGCATTGCTCATTTACACACATATAGTTGCACTCATGGCTAGCCCTCCTATGTTTGACTTTATTAGACATGATATTTGGATAGCCAAGATGAGTAGTCATTTAAAAGGCCTAGGACATCTAGTTTACCAAGCCTCTACACTAGAATCCTTCCCAAATAGTAGCAAGCATAAAAAGGTAAATGCATTAGCCCTTAAGACACTTAGAGCATCTCTCAATGAAGATTTATTACATATTTTTGATCACTATGATTCGGCTTTTGCAGTTTGGAGTATATTGACGTCTCCCGAGCTACCCGTGATCATCAACAAGTTGAGGAGATCTAGAAGAGTCAAGTCCGACGAGCATTGCCTCATGGTCCAAGGGAAAGACTCCCTTGAGGTACATTCGGATTCTCAATTAGATGATTGCTCTAGTTCCTATTGCGATGGTTGTTTAGAAGCTCAAACTTTAAATATGAACTTGCCACAAAGCTTGAAAATTTCTTGAAAAAACACAAACTTTTGAAAGAGGATAATCTAGTTTTGAAAAATGAATTAAAGGATTTGTGTTCTAATTTTGAATTGGTTTTGCAAGAGAAGGAAGAGATTACTAGTGAACGTGACTCACTAAGATCTCAACTAGACCTTGCCCTTAATGAGATTGATATTTTGAAAAACAAAAATGATTGTAATGATGTTGTGAAAAACAATGAGGTTTTATCTTCTAAATTGGATTTTGTTTTAAAAGATAACCTTGTCTTGAAAAATAAAATTGATTCTATTACAAAAGAATTGGATTTAGTTTTAAAGAAAAATGAATCTTTGAAAAATGATTTAGATTCTTATGTGTGCCATGCTAGTATAGTTTCTTCTTCTTGCACACCTATTGCATGCTCCACTTTATCTTCCACTATTGAAAATGATATAAATGTTTTGAAGAAAAGTGTTGAATGTTTGGGCTCCACTTTGAGCCAATGCACATTGAATCATTCACGTTTGGAAACCTTGGTTCGCAAGAAACAAGGTCCATCTTTGCGTGCACACCCTACACGGCATACACATGCTTTCCACGGTCACCACCATCACACGTATGCTCATGTGTACACATGTACACATTGTGGCCGAAAAGGTCATCTTACTAGATTTTGTTATGATCGTTTACATATTGAAAATTTAGCAACTAATCTTGTTTGGGTTAGAAAGGATACTAACCCCTGTGGACCCAAAAAGAAATGGGTACCAAAGACCACCTCTATACTTTTTGATGTAGGTGGAAGCTCTCGCATCACGTGAGAGTATTGGTGCCTTGAGGTGGATGCGTTCTAAGCTTAAAAGAGAACCATTTGGATGCTTCACTCTCAAGGGGATTTGGTGGGAGGACCACCGTGGTTTGGAGAACTAGAGATGCACCTTCATCGGTTTTGGTATCACTCTCTAACTCCCGTTTTTATTTGCATGCTTTTCATGTTTATCTATTTATAGCATGCCATGGTTTATTGTTCATTATGCTTATGTCATATTGATTAGATTAGTGTTATACATATTTAGTTACTTGAGACACCCATGTTTTATATGGATCTATATTTAGTGTTCTCACCTTGTTTAAACTAACATGTATGCCCTAGATCTAATCCACATGCATATGCATTATGACCATTTGGATGTTTATGATTGTATGATTTTGTTTTAATGATTCATGTTTTGATAATTAACATGTGTTGTAATAGCTAAACAATGGTGTTGTGTTTATGTTCTTGCCACATGTTTTGATGTTTATAGACTATTATGTATATCATGATTCTAATAGCATGTGGATTTTCTTCATGGTCATTTTTTATGATTATCATGTTGATTTATGTCTAGTTTTATGCCTCACGTTTTGGATATATGTTTAGATGTTAGTTTTCATGAAAACTAGGATTCATACTTGTACATAGAATGGGCCACAAGTAACTCTTTTTATGTTTGTGCTTGAATGCTTATTTGTACCCATTAAATGTGCTAGTATAGTCTGTAAATAACACCTAGAGGGGGGTGAATAAGTGTTGGCTAATCTAATGGTCACTTAATGAACAAATAATGCGGAATTAAAACTAAGATGACCAAATTAATCTTCTTTTAATTAAACACTTATGTATAACGCAAGAGTGTTGCCGAATTCCCCTTGCGAGGCTCTGGACAAGCTCCTCTAGATTCCCCTTGAAATGGGTTGAGGTGCCGCGTTGGCTCTCTTGGTTGAATACTAGTGTTAACAACAATCCCAATCAAGTATAGCAATTATGAGCACAGGGAATATATCAAGCATGTAAATGTAAAGACAATGAAAGTAATGCAAGATATAAATGAGACAAAGAGAGAGAGAGAGATAGAGTAAGCAATCGCAAACACAAAGGGTTTGTTTCGAGGTTCGAGCACACTTGCTCTACATCCCCGCCTTCGACACACGAAGGATTTCCACTATGCACGATCCCAACGGATCTCTCCTTGGTGCCGCAACACCTACAAGCCCTCGGACTCCCAAGTCCCGTACACACGCAAGCTTCACAAGCTCGACGAGGCCGCACCTCAAACCAAAGAGTTCACAACCGAACTCCACCACCAACGAGCACAGTTGCCCGTCTCCTCAAAGAACAAAGAAAAGATCTTTGGTGATCACAACACTTGATCACCTAAAGAGCACTCTCACTACAACACACCTATAGGAATATATAGCAATGGATAGCTCAAGTGTGGTGTGAGAAAAGTAAGGAAAGAACTATGGTGAAAAACTCAAAGAATCACTTTTTACACTCTCTTAATAAAAACTCCCTTTTAGATGGGAAGTATTTGCCCTCAAATATGTGGAGAAACTCTGTTAAAAGGATGGGAAAAACTGGCTTAGAAATCTCCAAAAATCTTGGCTTCAAATAATGACAAAACCCCCTTTTATAGAGGCCAGAAAAATCTGACCGTTAGGCTCTGTCAGAGCTTCCGGTCGACCGGCCGGACAACCGGCAACGGTCAAAAATCCGACCGTTGCAGCCTCCGGTCGACCGCCCGGTCGACCGAGAAATCCAGAGAGCAGAACTCTCTGCAGCGGTCGACCGTCCGGTCGACCGGATCACTGTGCTGACAGACATGCACAAGTCTGTGCACGTCCGGTCGACCGTGGGTCGACCGGCCCTTGGTTCGGTCGACCGCCCGGTCGACCGGACTGGCCTGTCAGCCAATATCAGGTCTGTAAAACTGTTTTAAAAATTAATTTTAAAATCTTTTAACACTTGTAAAAATTCCATAAACTTGTTTTAACATTCTATATTAAAAACCAAACTTGTGATAAAAATTTTCAAGACATATATCAACATATTCATATTATTTTAGCGTCTTGCAAATTTTATCAAAATCAAAACATGTATTTTTCAAACTTGGTTTTCATAACTTTCACAAAATATAAAAAAAAGATATTTGATTTCATTTTAAAGCATAGTGTGTATGGATATGATCCACTACACAATCATAATGTAATATCTATGTTTTTGACATTAAGCTCTAAACATGGTTATGGTTGAAAAAGAATATACATGATAGAAATACCAAAAACCAAGGTATATATATTTTGTCAAAAGAAAATCTTTTACTAACTAAAAATTCTTTTCTAAAAATAAAAAATCTTTTTATGAAAGCAATTCTATCAAGAGTTCTATTAAGAGTGTGTGTGTGATATGACTTGAGCAATCCACCAACTATCTATCCTTTACATTTTAACTAAAACAAAAACAAAATCTTATACCTAGACACAAGTCTTCATCTTCTTGAAGTCTTCACTTGAAGGCTTCTCATCTTCTTGACTTGGTCCAAATGCAATCCACCGAGCTCATCTCTAGATGTGTTCTTGATGCATAGGCTCGTGAATCAACCGGTGCTAGCTTCCAACTTATCTTTAAATCCTTTGTTGAAGCTCCACACCTACTAAGATCTTGATAATGAATCTGTCACTAATTAAACACAAGATCATTAGTAATCATAACTTCATGAGTTGATCATCATCAAACTAGAGTGATAGGCCTTTGGGCCAACAATCTCCCCCTTTTTGATGATGACAAAACTCATGGAGTTATATATGCATGGATTAAAGTAAAGCTTCAAAGAAGCTCCCCCTTAACTCATGCATCACTAGAGATAAATAGATATGACATTAAAGCACATAAACATGTATGCAAATGAGTGCATATAAAACAAAACAAATCTTTATCTTATTATTTATTTGCTATGCATGAGTAAAAAACATAAGTATGCATATAAGAACTTAAAATCGTTCTCCCCCTTAAGTAAGGAAATCATGCATATAACTCAAATACTTCTCCCCCTTTTTTGTCAATCATCAACAAAGGGTTCAAATTTCAAATCATCAAACAAATTTTCTCCCCCTTTTTTGTCAAAAATAGGAATCAAGGAGGGTAAAATCAAATCAATCAAAAAATGGTTATATGCGATATACATTCATGAAGAGGAAGACGCTAAGTTAACTTCCCTACACATATGCATTTCATGAAGAAGGGATGACAAGCCCTAACTCACATAACACATATTATGTAATGCATAAGAGGAGATGTGAAGCTCCCCCTACACACGTATATCATATAAAGAAGAGTTGTCAAGCTCCTCAATTTATAATATACTCAACATGAATCCATATGTAAGAGAGATGTTAAGCTCTCCTTGCATATAGGAAATACAAATCAAAAATTTTGAATATTTCTTTATCAAGACAAAATTTTGAACTTTCTTAGTAAAACACATTTTGAGATATCAAATCAACATATTTTTTTTTTATTTATTTTGATATCAATAGAAAAAAATTTTTATTTTTCATCATAAACTTTGTGCTTTTTAAAAAAATGTGAGCCAATTGTGAGTTAAGCACATGGAAATCATATATATGTATGAGAAATGAGTATACCGATTGAAATTGATACATATATATATATATATATATATATATATATATAAGAAAACAAAATATGAGTATATACAAAATAAGTTCATATTGATACCAATTGAAACGATTCAATGATACCAATTGACATAACAATACAATCAAGTGTATATCTCATAACCTACCACCCTTCATATGCACAAGGTAAAAGATTTTCAATGAAGCATACAAGGCATAATCGCCCATCCATCCTCCCATAGATGGTAGGGGTTTTCAAAAATAGATTTGAAAAAAAGCTTAGTTTGAAAAACTCTACCAAATGAAGAATTTGCACCAGAAAAATATTTTTCATGAAACACAAGTAAATCACATGGCACTAAAAACACTCTAATATCCATGAAGTCCGTAAAATTTTCAAAAAGAAGTAAGTGTGCTAGTGTTATGTGGAACATGGTATCATGAAAAGTAGCAATAAAACTCAATATTCCTTTAAATTTTGAAATCATGAAATCCATCACAAAAATTTTATTGAAAATTACAAAATTTTTATTAAAAACAAATATTTATATTTCAAGATATATGTATGCTTTGACAAGACATTAAGTATACATACATATCCTTAAAACACAATTGAGTCCATATATAGATTTGCATGAAAGGCAAATGACTCAAGAGGTATCCATGTATATCTTAATGTTTTAGCAAGACAAACATATACATGAATGAAAGCACATGATCACAACATAAATCCAAAATGGGAATACAAGTTTAAAGATGTATGTATCATCAAAACTAAGCAATACAAGCACATTTCATGGGTTCAAATAAGCATTCAAGCACAAATATAAATAGATTTATTTATGGCCCATGATATGTACAAGTATAAATCCTAGTGTTGATAAAAACTAACATTTAAACTAATATTCAATACATGAAGCATCAAATCTTTTAGAAAAATAGAATCATGTGGAAATCCTAAAAACTATTTGAAGTATAATTAACTAGTATAAATTGTTTTTGAAAAACTAGTTAAAGATCCTTCAAATATATCAAATCTTATGTTTTTCATAAACATAACTAGATACATAAAAATTTAAGCACTCATGGTCTATAAAGTTCAAAATAATTTTTAACAAAAGTGTGAGTGTTAAATGATCATGTAAATAGCATTTTTATGAAAATAGTCAATGAAGCTCATGAGAAACATTTTTTTTTTTTTAACAAAAACACGAAAAATTAAAACACTAATCTTCATGGTATATGTATGATTAATCCAATCCTAACAATACACATACATATCCCAAATGTTAAAGGAGTCTATTAATGATGTTTGCATGAAGGCAAGAGACTCACGAGTATACATGTATATTTATTAGATTTGAATAAAGAATACATATACATGAAGTACAGCATACAAATAAGGCAAAAACATGTATAAAAGAGAATCATAAAAACTAGCCTATACATATACATATAGTGGGTACAAATGAGCATGAAGTTAAATCATATATGAATCAATTGTAATTTACTATTTGTACATGTATAAATACAAGTTTGACAAATTCTACATCTAAGCATGTAAATACAACATGAACACATAAAATCTTAAAACATGAACATGCTATGAATGATATTATGAAAATAAAAGCATGTACATAAATAAAATAGGAGTTTAGAAATTGTTACCAACTCCAAAGCTCCTAATGTGGTGGCCTTTCCACCAAAATTCCTTGATAGCGATGCATCCAAGTGTATGTCCATCAAGTCCATTGCATCCACTACCAAGGCACCAATCCTCTCACGTTTTGTGAGAGCCCTCACCTACATCAAAAGCAAAGGTGGGGGTTTTGGTACCCATACTTTCTTGGGTCCTTTGGGGTTAGCTTTATTGTAAGGATCCCAAAATCTTTTATACTTAGCAAAATATAAATGAGATTTCTCATCAAAACAAAATTTTGCTAAATGGCCTTTGCGACTACAATGTGTACATACGTACACCTTAGTATGCTTATGTGTAGGAGTGTGATCATGTTGTGCAACATAAGCATGATGATGAGAGTGATGTGCATGAACATGAGGAGTTTGTTTCTTTGAAAACATTGACTCCAACTTAGTATGATTAAATGCACAAGAGTTCAAAGTTGAACTCAAATTATCCATTTTATTTTTCAAAACATTTATCTCATTTGTGGTGGCATGTAAAGCATGATGAGATATATGATCATTTTTCTTTTTCTTTTGTGAAACAAAATCTTTTTCTTTTTCAACAAATTTTCTTTTCAAAGTGATATTTTTTTGAAAAACATCTTCCTTTTGTTTTTCCACCAAATCAATCTTATTTTTCAAAATAGTGTTCCCTTCACATAAATCATTCAATTTTGACATGAGGAAACATTTTCATTTTTCAAATCATTGTTTTCTTTTTCTAAGCATGCCATTTTATTTTCTAAAGAATCTTTTTCATTAAGCATGGCATCAAAATTCTTTTTCAAATTTTTGTTATCCTTTTCTAAACATGCAATGTTAGATTTAAAAGAGTCTTGTTCTACATGCATGCAAGCAATATTCTTTTTCAAATTTTTATTTTCTTTTCTAATCATGTCATATTTCTCAAGCAATAGATGACAAAAAGTAGATAGCTCATCATATGACATGTCCTCATCATCGGAATCGGAGTTTACCTCAAGGGGGTTGTCCCCTTGGACCATGTAGCACTTGTTGGAGGTGTCGCTTCTAACATCCGAGTCACTCCCCGCATAGTGTAGATCTTTTTCGCCGAGGGAGGTGATGATGTTCCATACTACAAAAGCCGATTCAACATTAGAACCCTAGATAAATACTCATCATTTAGGGTTGACTTGATAGCATTAAGGGCTTTTGCATTAGCCTCAAAGTACTTGCTATTATTAAAATATGAATCATTAGTAGTAGCAAGATATACATGAATGCCTAGGGCCTTGAGGAACATAGACATCTTAACCTTCCAAGTTTGGATGTTAAGAATGTCAAAGGTGGGTGGTGACATGAAGTCCATGGTGTGTGTACAAAATATTGTGATTAGCCTAAAAGTAGGATCTTTAACTCTAGATTGTTAGACCCAATATCAAGAGCACTTGGCTCTGATACCAATTGAAATAACACCTAGAGGGGGGTGAATAGGTGTTGGCTAATCTAATGGTCACTTAATGAACAAATAATGCGGAATTAAAACTAAGATGACCAAATTAATCTTCTTTTAATTAAACACTTATGTATAACGCAAGAGTGTTGCCGAATTCCCCTTGCGAGGCTCTAGACAAGCTCCTCTAGAGTCCCCTTGAAATGGGTTGAGGTGCCGCGTTGGCTCTCTTGGTTGAATACTAGTGTTAACAACAATCCCAATCAAGTATAGCAATTATGAGCACAAGGGAATATATCAAGCATGTAAATGTAAAGACAATGAAAGTAATGCAAGATATAAATGAGACAAAGAGAGAGAGAGATAGAGTAAGCAATCGCAAACACAAAGGGTTTGTTTCGAGGTTCGAGCACACTTGCTCTACATCCCCGCCTTCGACACACGAAGGATTTCCACTATGCACGATCCCAACGGATCTCTCCTTGGTGCCGCAACACCTACAAGCCCTCGAACTCCCAAGTCCCGTACACACGCAAGCTTCACAAGCTCGACGAGGCCGCACCTCAAACCAAAGAGTTCACAACCGAACTCCAACCACCAACGAGCACACTTGCCCGTCTCCTCAAAGAACAAAGAAAAGATCTTTGGTGATCACAACACTTGATCACCTAAATAACACTCTCATTACAACACACCTATAGGAATATATAGCAATGGATAGCTCAAGTGTGGTGTGAGAAAAGCAAGGAAAGAACTATGGTGAAAAACTCAAAGAATCACTTTTTACACTCTCTTAATAAAAACTCCCTTTTAGATGGGAAGTATTTGCCCTCAAATATGTGGAGAAAACTCTGTTAAAAGGATGGGAAAAACTGGCTTAGAAATCTCCAAAAATCTTGGCTTCAAACAATGACAAAACCCCCTTTTATAGAGGCCAGAAAAATCTGACCGTTGGGCTCTGTCAGAGCTTCCGGTCGACCGGTAACGGTCAAAAATCCGACCGTTGCAGCCTCCGGTCGACCGCCCGGTCGACCGAGAAATCCAGAGAGCAGAACTCTCTGCAGCGGTCGACCGGATCACTGTGCAGACAGACATGCACAAGTCTGTGCACGTCCGGTCGACCGTGGGTCGACCGGCCCTTGGTTCGGTCGACCGCCCGGTCGACCGGACTGGCCTGTCAGCCAATATCAGGTCTGGAAAACTGTTTTAAAAATTAATTTTAAAATCTTTTAACACTTGTAAAAATTCCATAAACTTGTTTTAACATTCTATATTGAAAACCAAACTTGTGATAAAAATTTTCAAGACATATATCAACATATTCATATTATTTCAGCGTCTTGCAAATTTTATCAAAAATCAAAACATGTATTTTTCAAACTTGGTTTTCATAACTTTCACAAAATATAAAAACAAGATATTTGATTTCATTTTAAAGCATAGTGTGTATGGATATGATCCACTACACAATCATAATGTAATATCTATGTTTTTGACATTAAGCTCTAAACATGGTTATGGTTGAAAAAGAATATACATGATAGAAATACCAAAAACCAAGGTATATATATTTTGTCAAAAGAAAATCTTTTACTAACTAAAATTCTTTTCTAAACATAAAAATCTTTTATGAAAGCAATTCTATCAAGAGTTCTATTAAGAGTGTGTGTGTGATATGACTTGAGCAATCCACCAACTATCTATCCTTTACATTTTAACTAAAACAAAAACAAAATCTTATACCTAGACACAAGTCTTCATCTTCTTGAAGTCTTCACTTGAAGGCTTCTCATCTTCTTGACTTGGTCCAAATGCAATCCACCGAGCTCATCTTTAGATGTGTTCTTGATGCATAGGCTCGTGAATCAACCGGTGCTAGCTTCCAACTTATCTTTAAATCCTTTGTTGAAGCTCCACACCTACTAAGATCTTGATAATGAATCTGTCACTAATTAAACACAAGATCATTAGTAATCATAACTTCATGAGTTGATCATCATCAAAACTAGAGTGATAGGCCTTTGGGCCAACAATCTCCCCCTTTTTGATGATGACAAAACTCATGGAGTTATATATGCATGGATTAAAGTAAAGCTTCAAAGAAGCTCCCCCTTAACTCATGCATCACTAGAGATAATAGATATGACATTAAGCACATAAACATGTATGCAAATGAGTGCATATAAAACAAAACAAATCTTTATCTTATTATTTATTTGCTATGCATGAATAAAAAACATAAGTATGCATATAAGAACTTAAAATCGTTCTCCCCCTTAAGTAAGGAAATCATGCATATAACTCAAATACTTCTCCCCCTTTTTGTCAATCATCAACAAAGGGTTCAAAGTTCAAATCATCAAACAAATTTTCTCCCCCTTTTTTGTCAAAAATAAGGAAATCAAGGAGGGTAAAATCAAATCAATCAAAAAATGGTTATATGCGATATACATTCATGAAGAGGAAGACGCTAAGTTAACTTCCCTACACATATGCATTTCATGAAGAAGGGATGACAAGCCCTAACTCACATAACACATATTATGTAATGCATAAGAGGAGATGTGAAGCTCCCCCTACACACGTATATCATATAAAGAAGAGTTGTCAAACTCCTCAATTTATAATATACTCAACATGAATCCATATGTAAGAGAGATGTTAACTCTCCTTGCATATAGGAAATACAAATCAAAAATTTTGAATATTTCTTTATCAAGACAAAATTTTGAACTTTCTTAGTAAAACACATTTTGAGATATCAAATCAACATATTTTTTTTTATTTATTTGATATCAATAGAAAAAAAAATTTATTTTTCATCATAAACTTTGTGCTTTTTAAAAAAATGTGAGCCAATTGTGAGTTAAGCACATGGAAATCATATATATGTATGAGAAATGAGTATACCAATTGAAATTGATACATACATATATATATATATATATATATATATATACATACATATACATATACATATACATATATATATACATATACATATACATATACATATACATATATATATATATATACATATACATATACATATACATATATATATATATATATATATATATATATATATATATATATATATATATATATATATATATATATATATATATATATATATATATATAAGAAAACAAAATATGAGTATATACAAAATAAGTTCATATTGATACCAATTGAAACGATTCAATGATACCAATTGACATAACAATACAATCAAGTGTATATCTCATAACCTACCACCCTTCATATGCACAAGGTAAAAGATTTTCAATGAAGCATACAAGGCATAATCGCCCATCCATCCTCCCATAGATGGTAGGGGTTTTCAAAAATAGATTTGAAAAAAAGCTTAGTTTGAAAAACTCTACCAAATGAAGAATTTGCACCAGAAAAATATTTTTCATGAAACACAAGTAAATCACATGGCACTAAAAACACTCTAATATCCATGAAGTCCATAAATTTTTCAAAAAGAAGTGAGTGTGCTAGTGTTATGTGGAACATGGTATCATGAAAAGTAGCAATAAACTCAATATTCCTTTAAATTTTGAAATCATGAAATCCATCAAAAAATTTTATTGAAAAATTACAAAATTTTTATTAAAAACAAAAATTTATATTTCAAGATATATGTATGTTTTGACAAGACATTAAGTATACATACATATCCTTAAAACACAATTGAGTCCATATATAGATTTGCATGAAAAGCAAATGACTCAAGAGGTATCCATGTATATCTTAATGTTTTGGCAAGACAAACATATACATGAAATGAAAGCACATGATCACAGCATAAATCCAAAATGGGAATACAAGTTTAAAGATGTATGTATCATCAAAACTAAGCAATACAAGCACATTTCATGGGTTCAAATAAGCATTCAAGCACAAATATAAATAGATTTATTTGTGGCCCATGATATGTACAAGTATAAATCCTAGTGTTGATAAAAACTAACATTTAAACTAATATTCAATACATGAAGCATCAAATCTTTTAGAAAAATAGAATCATGTGGAAATCCTAAAAACTATTTGAAGAATAATTAACTAGTATAAATTATTTTTGAAAAACTAGTTAAAGATCCTTCAAATATATCAAATCTTATGTTTTTCATAAACATAACTAGATACATAAAAATTTAAGCACTCATGGTCTATAAAGTTCAAAATAATTTTTAACAAAAGTGTGAGTGTTAAATGATCATGTAAATAGCATTTTTATGAAAATAGTCAATGAAGCTCATGAGAAACATTTTTTTTTTTTTAACAAAAACACGAAAAATCAAAACACTAATCTTCATGGTATATGTATGATTAATCCAATCCTAACAATACACATACATATCCCAAATGTTAAAGGAGTCTATTAATGATGTTTGCATGAAGGCAAGAGACTCACGGTATACATGTATATTTATTAGATTTGAATAAAGAATACATATACATGAAGTACAGCATACAAATAAGGCAAAAACATGTATAAAAGAGAATCATAAAAACTAGCCTATACATATACATATAGTGGGTACAAATGAGCATGAAGTTAAATCATATATGAATCAATTGTAATTTACTATTTGTACATGTATAAATATAAGTTTGACAAATTCTACATCTAAGCATGTAAATACCACATGAAGCACATAAAATCTTAAAACATGAACATGCTATGAATGATATTATGAAAATAAAAGCATGTACATAAATAAAATAGGAGTTTAGAAATTGTTACCAACTCCAAAGCTCCTAATGTGGTGGCCTTTCCACCAAAATTCCTTGATAGCGATGCATCCAAGTGTATGTCCATCAAGTCCATTGCATCCACTACCAAGGCACCAATCCTCTCACGTTTTGTGAGAGCCCTCACCTACATCAAAAGCAAAAGGTAGGGGTTTTGGTACTCATACTTTCTTGGGTCCTTTGGGGTTAGCTTTATTGTAAGGATCCCAAAATCTTTTATACTTAGCAAAATATAAATGAGGTTTCTCATCAAAATAAAATTTTGCTAAATGGCCTTTGCGACCACAATGTGTACATACGTACACCTTAGTATGCTTATGTGTAGGAGTGTGATCATGTTGTGCAACATAAGCATGATGATGAGAGTGATGTGCATGAACATGAGGAGTTTGTTTCTTTGAAAACATTG
Source organism: Agave tequilana (assembly GCA_038442645.1). NCBI lineage: Eukaryota > Viridiplantae > Streptophyta > Magnoliopsida > Asparagales > Asparagaceae > Agave > Agave tequilana. The sequence goes on from JAVJIF010026564.1 coordinate 28,473, forward strand.
ACTCCAACTTAGTATGATTAAATGCACAAGAGTTCAAAGTTGAACTCAAATTATCCATTTTATTTTTCAAAACATTTATCTCATTTGTGGTGGCATGTAAAGCATGATGAGATATATGATCATTTTTCTTTTTCTTTTGTGAAACAAAATCTTTTTCTTTTTCAACAAATTTTCTTTTCAAAGTGATATTTTCTTGAAAAACATCTTTCTTTTTTTTTTTCACCAAATCAATCTTATTTTTCAAAATAGTGTTCCCTTCACATAAATCATTCAATTTTGACATGAGGAAAACATTTTCATTTTTCAAATCATTGTTTTTCTTTTTCTAAGCATGCCATTTTTTTTCTAAAGAATCTTTTTCATTAAGCATGGCATCAAAATTCTTTTTCAAATTTTTGTTATCCTTTTCTAAACATGCAATGTTAGATTTAAAAGAGTCTTGTTCTACATGCATGCAAGCAATATTCTTTTTCAAATTTTTATTTTCTTTTCTAATCATGTCATATTTCTCAAGCAATAGATGACAAAAAGTAGATAGTTCATCATATGACATGTCCTCATCATCGGAATCGGAGTTTACCTCAAGGGGGTTGTCCCCTTGGACCATGTAGCACTTGTTGGAGGTGTCGCTTCCAACATCCGAGTCACTCCCCGCATAGTATAGATCTTTTTCGCCGAGGGAGGTGATGATGTTCCATACTACAAAAGCCGATTCAACATTAGAAACCCTAGATAAATACTCATCATTTAGGGTTGACTTGATAGCATTAAGGGCTTTTTGCATTAGCCTCAAAGTACTTGCTATTATTAAAATATGAATCATTAGTAGTAGCAAGATATACATGAATGCCTAGGGCCTTGAGGAACATAGACATCTTAACCTTCCAAGTTTGGATGTTAAGAATGTCAAAGGTGGGTGGTGACATGAAATCCATGGTGTGTGTACAAAATATTGTGATTAGACTAAAAGTAGGATCTTTAACTCTAGGTTGTTAGACCCAATATCAAGAGCACTTGGCTCTGATACCAATTGAAATAACACCTAGAGGGGGGGTGAATAGGTGTTGGCTAATCTAATGGTCACTTAATGAACAAATAATGCGGAATAAAACTAAGATAACCAATTAATCTTCTTTTAATTAAACACTTATGTATAACGCAAGAGTGTTGCCGAATTCCCCTTGCGAGGCTCTGGACAAGCTCCTCTAGATTCTCCTTGAAATGGGTTGAGGTGCCGCGTTGGCTCTCTTGGTTGAATACTAGTGTTAACAACAATCCCAATCAAGTATAACAATTATGAGCACAAGGGAATATATCAAGCATGTAAATGTAAAGACAATGAAAGTAATGCAAGATATAAATGAGACAAAGAGAGAGAGAGATAGAGTAAGCAATCGCAAACACAAAGGGTTTGTTTCGAGGTTCGAGCACACTTTCTCTACATCCCCGCCTTCGACACACGAAGGATTTCCACTATGCACGATCCCAACGGATCTCTCCTTGGTGCCGCAACACCTACAAGCCCTCGGACTCCCAAGTCCCGTACACACGCAAGCTTCACAAGCTCGACGAGGCCGCACCTCAAACCAAAGAGTTCACAACCGAACTCCAACCACCAACGAGCACACTTGCCCGTCTCCTCAAAGAACAAAGAAAAGATCTTTGGTGATCACAACACTTGATCACCTAAAGAGCACTCTCACTACAACACACCTATAGGAATATATAGCAATGGATAGCTCAAGTGTGGTATGAGAAAAGCAAGGAAAGAACTATGGTGAAAAACTCAAAGAATCACTTTTTACACTCTCTTAATAAAAACTCCCTTTTAGATGGGAAGTATTTGCCCTCAAATATGTGGAGAAAACTCTGTTAAAAGGATGGGAAAAACTGGCTTAGAAATCTCCAAAAATCTTGGCTTCAAACAATGACAAAACCCCCTTTTATAGAGGCCAAAAAAAATCTGACCGTTGGGCTCTGTCAGAGCTTCCGGTCGACCGGCCGGTCGACCGGCAACGGTCAAAAATCCGACCGTTGCAGCCTCCGGTCGACCGCCCGGTCGACCGAGAAATCCAGAGAGCAGAACTCTCTGCAGCGGTCGACCGTCCGGTCGACCGGATCACTGTGCTGACAGACATGCACAAGTCTGTGCACGTCCGGTCGACCGTGGGTCGACCGGCCCTTGGTTCGGTCGACCGCCCGGTCGACCGGACTGGCCTGTCAGCCAATATCAGGTCTGGAAAACTGTTTTAAAAATTAATTTTAAAATCTTTTAACACTTGTAAAAATTCCATAAACTTGTTTTAACATTCTATATTGAAAACCAAACTTGTGATAAAAATTTTCAAGACATATATCAACATATTCATATTATTTCAGCGTCTTGCAAATTTTATCAAAAATCAAAACATGTATTTTTCAAACTTGGTTTTCATAACTTTCACAAAATATAAAAACAAGATATTTGATTTCATTTTAAAGCATAGTGTGTATGGATATGATCCACTACACAATCATAATGTAATATCTATGTTTTTGACATTAAGCTCTAAACATGGTTATGGTTGAAAAAGAATATACATGATAGAAATACCAAAAACCAAGGTATATATATTTTGTCAAAAGAAAATCTTTTACTAACTAAAAATTCTTTTCTAAACATAAAAATCTTTTATGAAAGCAATTCTATCAAGAGTTCTATTAAGAGTGTGTGTGTGATATGACTTGAGCAATCCACCAACTATCTATCCTTTACATTTTAACTAAAACAAAAACAAAATCTTATACCTAGACACAAGTCTTCATCTTCTTGAAGTCTTCACTTGAAGGCTTCTCATCTTCTTGACTTGGTCCAAATGCAATCCACCGAGCTCATCTCTAGATGTGTTCTTGATGCATAGGCTCGTGAATCAACCGGTGCTAGCTTCCAACTTATCTTTAAATCTTTTGTTGAAGCTCCACACCTACTAAGATCTTGATAATGAATCTGTCACTAATTAAACACAAGATCATTAGTAATCATAACTTCATGAGTTGATCATCATCAAAACTAGAGTGATAGGCCTTTGGGCCAACATAGTCTAGTTTTTGATGATTCATGCATTCTAACTTGTATTCCTCATCTTGAATATGTTTCTATAATCATGTGTTTTTAACTTCATATATATGTCTATCTTGTCCAAACTATTGATTATACATGTACATCCTTGAGCCACGTGCCTTCATGCATATACTTTTATGGACTCATTATGTTTAGGATATGTATGTATACTTTAGTTTGTACATGACATACATATACCTTGAAGTTTAAATTATTTTGATGATTTTCATGTTTTTAGGTAATTTCAATTTGTAATGAAAATCTAGTTTCTCATGTCTTTATGTTTTTAAGGAATTTCACATGAGCTAAATTGAATATTTTCATGATTGTATGTGTCACATAACACTTGTTCACTCACTTTATTAGTTTACTCATGATTTATTTTCATGAGACTTTGATATGGGCTTCATGGACTTTGAGTGTTTAGTGATCATGTGATTTACATGTGTTTCATGAAAAACAATTTTGTTTTATTCCTTGCTTGAAGGATTTCGTACTAGTTTAAAAGTTTTTCCTATAACTAGTTCGTATTCTTCACTATGGTAGAGATTTTCAAACATGCTACATTTTTAAACCTATTTTTGAAAACCCCTACCTTCAATGGGAGGTTGGATGGGAGATCATATTCATGAATGCCTTAAAATGAAAATCATTTAAAACTTGAACCATGATTGGGAGGCTAGGTTATATGATGTATACACTTGATCTTATTGTTATTTCAATTGGTATCATTGAATTCTTTCAATTGGTATCAATCTTGACATTTCTTGTATACTCATATATTTTGTATGTATGTATGCTTTCACTTCCAAGTATATCAATTTCAATTGGTATCTATTTTTTCATACATATATATGTTTTATTTGTGCTTATTATATCCCTATATCTTTAAGCACAAAATCTTGTTTATGCTAGTGCTTGAGCTTCAATTTTGTTTCAATTGATTACTTTTAAATTGGTATCAAGCCTACGCATTGTTTTTGTTTGTATTTCATAAAGGGGGAGAAAATTTGATTTTGCCTTTCAATTGGTATTTGTACTCCCATACTTTATGACTGAAAATTTAAATTTGGTATCATATGTTCAAAATGAAAATTATTTACAATTGGTATCAAAATTTTTTTTTGACAATTCAAAATTTATTATGTTTAATTTCAATTGGTATCAAAATTTTCATGTGTTTTGCTTAAAATTGGTATCAACATTTTTCTTGTTTGTTTCCTTTCAATTTGTATCAAGATGCTCTACTTTGACTTATTTTTAATTGATATCTTAATTGAATGTAATCCCCTATTGACTTTGTTTTTGTTTTAGACAAAAAGGGGGAAAATATTATTTGTATTAACCCTTTATTGATTCATTGTTTCGAACAATAAAAGGGAGAAAAATTTATTTGATTTAGTTTTATTTTTACCCCTTATTGAAGATTGATTCTTTGTATTAAAAAGAGAGAAGATTTTGTTTTGTTGTGGTTTTACCCCTTTGTTGATGATTGACAAAAAGGGGGAGAAAGATCTTGAGTTTATATATGCATGTTTATGTTTTGCATATATTAAGTTTAATTATTAAGTTTAATTTAGTTAATTTTAATTGGTATCTAGAGCATGTTTTGTAATTGGTATCTAGAGCATGTTTTGTTTTAAACATTTCATTGGCATCTAGAACCTTTTATTGTTTATGCATTTACATGCATTCATGTTTAAGAGCCTTTATTGCATATTATTTATTGTTTATTTGTTTTTGCATGAGTTAAGGGGGAGCTTCTTTGAAGCTTAACTTTAATCCATGCATATATAACTCCATGAGTTTTGTCATCATCAAAAAGGGGAAGATTGTTGGCCCAAAGGCCTTCCATCCTAGTTTTGATGATGATTAACTCATGTAGTTATGTGTACTAATAATCTTGTGATTTTAGTTTCAGATCATTAATCAAGTTATTAGTTGGTGATTAGCTTCAAAAAGATGATTTGGAAGCTTTCACATGTTGATTCAAGAGCCCGAGCGTCAAAGATCATATATAGCACTTGCTCGGTCGATCAAGGAGTTTTGGATCGAATCGGTTTGGAGACGACGCTCTACAAGAAGACTTCGGTACATAGTTTAGTTTTGTGTTTAGATCCAAAATTGTAAAGATTAGAATAGTATGATATGCTCAAGTTCACAACACACACGTTTCATGTTTTGAATATTGGTTTTCGATTTTTCGGTTTTAGGTTTAACCAATCTTGGTTTCATGAATAGATAGATCAAAACAAGTTTACATGATTTAATGTATATTAGATTTGTTCTATATACATGCATGCTTAATTTCCTAGACAAACTTAGTTTTGACTTCTTATTCATGTGTTTTATGTTTTGGTATTTTTAACAAAACATATTTTAGAATTAATGTCAAAAACATGGATATATATAGGTTTCATGTATATAGGATTATATCCATATACATCATGCCTAAATGTTGTTTAATATCATGTTTTTGTATTTGGATGAGTTTTGAACAAAATGTATTTTCTATTCAAAAATTCAAGTTATAGAAAATACAGTTTTTGGTTTTTGGGAAATATGATAAGACACAAAAATAGTTTTAATTGCTTGATATTTGAGTCAAACTTTTATCATATGTTTATATATCAATGCAAATTGTCAAAACTATTTTTGGGAATTTTAAGTAGTTTACAAGAATTTATTGGATATTTAATTCCTTAGTTTTTTCTGACCAGAACAGCCTCTGCCAGGCTAGGCCGGGCCGGTCGACCGTTCGGGTCGACCGACGTGCACGGATACGTGCACGCTGGCTGCCTATTGGGCGGCCGACCGCACGTCGACCGACTGCATGCAGGCTAGTCTCTGTTTGTTTCGGTCGATCGGGCGGTCGACCGGTAGCTGGCAACGGTCAAAATGTGACCGTTGGACGGTCGACCGCACGGTCGACCGGCAGGGTATTTTTGGCATATTTGGCTGCCAACGGCTATATTTTTCTGGGGGCTATAAATACCCCATTAATGGCCAGTTTTCTATAAGATTTTTTGTGCGAATTTTTCTTTACTCTCTGGTGTTTTCACAGCAATCAAAAGAAGTTTTTGATTTATATTGATCAATCTATTTGGTGTTTTTGCTAGGGTTTGGAATATCAAAGAAAAGGGTTTTTTGGGAAAAGAGTTTTGATTCAACTTCTATATCTTGGTTTCAGTTTTTCCCAAGGATTTTCTTTGTGATTTTGATTTCCATTCCATGGTTTTCTCTACACTTGAGCTACATCAACTTTCTTATTCTATAGGATCTTTGTGTGGGAGAAAGAGATTGTTTGTGGTTGTTGTTTAGACCACCAAGTTGTAAACCCAATCTTTTCTTGGCTTTGTGCCTTTGGGCTGTATCCCTCAAGTTGTGAGGTGATCCTTGTGTTGCTTTGTGCTAATCCCTCAAGTTGTGAGGTGATTGTTGTTGACTTGAAGTTGTGCCTCAAGGAGGAGGTTGTGTTTGTAAGGAGAGGAGTTGGGTACTCCTTGTAATTGTTATTGCCCCAAATCCTCGGTGGAGGTTCCCTTTGTGGGAGTCCTTTGTGGACAAGCTAGTGGACTTAAAATCCTTCTGGGTGAAGGCGGGGATATAAAGCTGGGTGCTCGAACCTCGAAACATATCTTGTTGTTTGCGCTTGATCCCTTGGCTCTTACTCTCTCTCTTTACTTTGTGCCTTGCATCTATTCATATTGTTCATTCATAATTATTTGCTTGGCTTGTTTGAGTGTGCATCTCTTGTTAATTGCAATTAGTTTTTAAATTCCGCATTAAGTTCATTAGATTAGCATAATCACCTATTCACCCCCCTCTAGGTGATTTTTCAAACTAATCAATGTCACCGATCTAATTGGCCAGGTCGGTGAATATCAGGTGGGAAGTTTTCCGTTCAATAGAACGTTCCTTAATTACAGAACCACCTTTCAATTATCTTCCTTAGTTAAACACCAATTAAAATGGTATAAGTCAGTCTCAATATACTGAATATCAGTATAACCCCTGTATAAAGAAAATTAATTCACTTATACAGTACTTGGAGTGAGGTACGCTTATAGCGAATCTCCTTAAGACAATTACGTCCCCCGCTACGGTGCTAACGGGTAACTGGGACGCTGGTCTCCCAAGATACAACACTCCTTTACGGTATTTGGATAGCACTACCAAATCACCGTACGGTCGAACCGTAGTTAACCAGTACCTTCACAGGATTATCAAAGCAACAGGACCAAGATAAATTTCAGGGAGAATATTTGTCTTTACTTTAGAGGAACACCCACCATAGAGAATGGAGGAAGATAGAAGAATATTCTTCTTCAGAAGTCACAGATTCAGACAACAATTCTATTAAAGAATCTGTTGAATTTTCTGAGCCTTTTTTCAGAACGAATCTATTGGAAGTCAGTTCAGAATCTGAGTTGCAGAATTCTCACTTCCTGTTGGAAGTCACTTCTGAATCTGAGTTGCAGAAGTCCTACTTCGGAATGCAGAGGAAGGAATTTGTTTTCCTTTTTTGTATTGCTTCTGTGTGTTGTGTGTTTTTAAAATGAGAGAAAAGGAGCCCTGTTATAGCGCTCCAGGAAGGCCAAATCCGTTCGAACCCGACCGAACGGTTGCAACGGTTCGGTCTGAACCGTTGCAACGGTTCGTTTCAGACAGAAACTGCTCAACTGTTCGCAGCGGTTTCCCGTTAGCCGTTTGCGCTGATTTAGTTCGAATCCGGATGGCGGAGCGGGTACGTTCCGCTGTAACTCATACCCATAAGACCCAGTTCAAAAAGAACCGGACCGGGTAGGGAACCCGAGCCCGGCCCGGCCCGGCTCCGGCATTGGCCGCCGCCGCCGCCGGCAGCGCGCGCGCGTGTGGGCATGGTTTCCCTCTAATCGCGCGCGAAAACTCCAAGTACCCAAAGGGCACACCCTTTGTTCCCATTTTTCTCTATGTAAACACTTCAAACTTCCATCTCATGGCCAATGTGGGACTAAATGCTTTTAGCTACCTTTAGTCCCCTTTGGCTTTGAATTAGGCAAACTTTAGACTTGAATATCTCATTCTTTCGAAGTCGGAATTGAACATGTGAATATACCATGTTCATCCCCAATGGAAGGAGAGCACACTCCAACCATTATCCAATTGATTCTATCAACGGATCTCGCCGTAATTCAACTCAAAGATTTACATTTAATTCTTCATATTTCCCAACAAAATCTATGTACAATGATGGCGATGATTAGCTTCGGTTAGATAAAAGATTGATTAAACTTTTCGATGTGAGCGGAATTGATATGCTTTGATACCAATTATTTTTTTTTCGGGATCGATATTGTAAAACGTGAAAATACGACAATACTTGCCAAAAAAAAACTATTGTAGAGCAAACTAGTAATATCAAAGCAATAGAGTAGAAAAGAGCACGAGAATTTAACATGGTTTAACATAAACTTGGTCTACGTCCACGGGGAGAGAACTTGAGAGAGTCTTATTAATGAAATTGATATAAGAGATCTAACTTTCCTCTTGATTCCCACAAGAGTATTTACTTTCCCTTTGAATCTGACAAGATTATAAGGGTATACCTTCTTTTTATGCACCATCATCTTCCTCTCTCTTTCTTGTCTTTCTCTGATCTTCTTCAAGATACAATATACTATGTTACAATTTATATTTATAGAGTTTTATAATACAAACTTTATTCTAATTTTTAGATGATCTTGGTCGTCGGATACTTGAAGAACTTGATCAATCCTATTAGAAGTTGATCTCCTTGATCTAGAAAAATTCTATACCCTTTAAACTTTAAAAATAAATCTTCACTGAATAAAATCTGAATCCTATTCGAAACTCTTCCAGAAAAGAAAACTCGCACCGCCTTTGAATTTGCTTTAGAACGACTGATCAATCGACTCTCCTTCAGACTGTCGACTGGTCCCTTCATGAGTCGACTTGTGATGTCTATAAGTCGACTCCTATAATCACATCCCTTCTCTGTATCTGTCCTGTCGACTGTATAGTCTACTGGTCTGAGAATTAGTCAACTATACAATTGACTAATTTGCGTCAACTTGATTTATTTCTTTTGCTCCAAGCTATCATCTTCTCCAATTTTACTGGATCTTCTTTGACCATCATCTCTTACTTGAAAACAAGGTAAAATCCCAACAATCTCCACCCTGACGTGCTTTTCAAGCCTGTAGCAAACACCAAGGAAATTTTGGACTATTACCTTGATCCTTTTCGTGGTAGTAACCATACTGTGAAGCCTTTGACCAGTTCATATCCCGTTGCAATCTTCCTTGAAGCTCCACCTCGTGATAAGCTCCCTTTCAAGCTCATTCCTGAAACTCCACCACGAATAGAGTTTTCTTCCTTCAGCTTGTATATCCTTCCACACTTCTCTCCTTCTAAGATTCCTCTGTCTCCTTGGCTAAACATGACGACGCCTTGTTGCGCTTGGATCTGACATTCTTTTTCGTCGAGCACCCCTATGGATATTAGATTTTACTGTGCCTTCGGGACATAACCAGACTGCCTCCAGAGCACGCACCGTTCCATCTCTGCATGTGACATTGATTGTCCTAGTGTTAATAACCTCACAAGTCAAGTCATCCACCATTTTAACATTCCTTTTCTCCTTTGCAACTAAGGAGTTGAACATCTCTTTATAGGAACATACATGAACCGTAATACCAGAATCAAACATCTAGCCTTGTACCATGAGAAGTGTTATCTTCAATGTAGCCACTAATTCTTCGGTGTCAACACCGTTCATTACTATATCTATCTCCATAACTTGCCCTTCTTCTTCAATCACTCTTGTCAATGTTTGCAGTTCTTCTTTCAGTGACCTTCCTGTTGATAAAAGTTATACGTCTTCGATGAACTCAAAATTTTCTTTCCTCCTTTTCCCTTCCTTCTCATGTCCACCAAACCCGATCCTTCCTGCTTAACTTGATTTGTTCTTTTTTTGATCTCTTTAGATAAGAGAGTTGGCGTAACCTCCTCCAAGATGAGAGTTCTCTTACTGTAGAGCATGGTAACAATATGATCGTATAACTCGTAAGCAAACTGAGAAGTGTCAACACCTTATCTTCCTCGTCGATCTTGACATCAACAGCTAGAAGCTCGCTGATAACCTTGTTGAAGAAGTTTAAATGTTCCAACATCACTGTCCCTTCCTTTATGTGTAGTCCATATAGTTGTTTCTTGAGATACATCTTATTACAGAGGCTCATTATCATATACAATATTTCTACCTTGATCATAAACTCGTAGTCGTTTTTTCATCCATCACGTTGTATATGACCTCGTCTGCTAGACATAATTGGATCGTGCTTGCCGCTTTCAGATCCATCTCCTCGCAATTCTCATTTGACGTACTTGCAAGTTTTGCTGACTTTCTACTAATACAATTTTGAGAACAAACGACGCTAATTTTACAGCAGTTTCTCATAAAAAACCATTGTTAAATGTCTCGGTGGCATTTTCATAAATAAATGGAAAAGAATCTACAACGATTTCTATTAAAAACCATCGTTAAATCCTCAATGGTATTTTCATAAATAAATGAAAAAGAAAACACTGGGATTTTCTAATAAAAATCGTCGTAAAATTCCTTTGTGGCAATTTCGTAAATAAATAAAAAAAGAAAAATCACAATGGTTTCTCATAAACACTGTTGTTAATGCCTCAGTGGTATTTTCTTAAATAAATAAAAAAGGTCCCATATCCTGCCATGTGACTGATCTACGTGCTTGGGTGTGTTTGTTGGGATTATTTTTTATCTGCTCACAACTCACAGCCTCACACCATTTTCTTCTCTCTCTCTCTCTTCCCTCGTTCTTCTTCTTCTTCTCTCTTTTCGTTCTTCTTCTGGTCAGGGTCTCGATTAGGTCGGCGGTTTGGGTCATCATGTGGAGGGATCCGGTGATCGTCATGTGGAGGGATTCAATCTTCTACGAGTTGAATCCTCACGGGCCACCAACACGAGCTCACAACTCACAGCCTCTAACCATTGTGTAGATGGGAAGCGGTGAGAGTTTAGATTTTAGGACGTTGATGTCTCGAGACTCAAGCTCGTAGGGAGGTGAAGAGGAGGCGGTGGGCTGAGGGGAACCAGGAAATGGCCTTGGTGAAGCCTTTTACGATGCCGCCATTGCCAGTGGAGGTGGATATGAAGTCGGCTAGGTGAGAGGAGGAGGATCTTGGGAGGTATTGCAAGCACTTGCTTTCTTCTTCTTCTTCTTCTTCTTTAGTATCTGTCAGCCAATGTTCAAACAGAAAGCTTGAAATGTTAAAAATAAGATACATTTAGGTGTAAAGAGTACAAAATTTGTATGAATTATGTTTGGGAGTTAATCTATTTTTGTGATGTATGGAATGATTTTTTTATTTTATTTTTGTAATCAAATCTTTTTTGTGATGTATGTAGGTGATTAGATCTTTTTCTGTGATGTGGGCACCTCCTTCATTCTTCTTCATGGAATGAATTTTTTTTTTGTGATGTATGTGATCAAATCTTGGAGTTCATCGATTGATCAGATGTATGTATTCATGGAATCATTCAAATGGAAGGAGTATATGTCCATGGAATTTTTTTTCAAAATAATCGAAGATGAGATGCCTGCTTGAGACGTTTTTTTTTGTGATCATGGAATCAATTTTTTAAAAAAATAAATTCACTTTTGACAGCGATTTAAAACCGCCGTCGTTGCATGTTGCACAGCGGTTTTAAGCCGCTGTAGAAAGTCCTGACTTTTCACACCCCGGTATAGACGACGATTACCGCAATAGAAGTCCATATCTATTATAGTGTTCCTTGCAAAGTCTTGTGAAGACCCTATTGTACCAGCAATGCATCACCCTCTTTTACCATAAACCAGGAGTGGCGCAGGGTGAACGATTTCCAACGGACTCCTTATTCATTAGATAGAGAAAATCGCTAAGATTTCGTGATCTCCTGCCGAACCTATTCCAATTCCAATATCTCAGTCTCGGATCGTGGGGATCACCGGAATACTTCGTATCAACAGACAAGATATTTGGTATATCAATATTGATTAAATCTGAAAGTTTAATTTGCCATTGAACTTCTCGACCTCAAACTTGGTCGTAGAACTTCCATTTTCAATATATCTTCTTTCGTCAACATTTAACTCTGATACCAATTATAACTGAAATTGATATGCTTTGATACAATTATTGTTCCCAGGATCGATATGACAAAACTTACAAAGAAAAACTATAGTAGAGTAAACTAGTAATACCAAGTAAAAAGAGTTGAAAGAAACACGAGGATTTAACGTGATTTGGCCCTAACTTGGCCTACGTCCATGAGGAGAGAACTTGAGAGAATTTTAGTAATAAACTTAATACAAGAGATCTAACTTTTTCTTGATTCTCAAAAGAGTATTCACCTTCCTCTTGAATCCCATAATATTACAAGAGTATTTCTTCTCTCTATGCACCATCACTTTCTTCTCTCTTTTTGCTTCCTCTGATCTTCTTCAAAATACAATATTCTAGAGTATAATCTATACTTATAGTGTTTTACAATACAAATCATATTCTAACTCTGAGATGATCTTGGCTGTCAGATAGTTGAAAAACTTGATCAAGCATATTAGAAGTTGATCTTCTTGATCTAAAAGAATTATAAACCCTTTAAACTTTAGAAACAAATCTTCATAAATATAATCTGAATCCTATTCGACATCCACCAGAAAAAGAAACTCGCATCACCTTTGAATTTGCTTCAGAAAGACTGATTAGTCTACTGGTCCTTCAAACTAGTCGACTGGTCCCTTCATGAGTCGACTTATAATGTTTATAAGCCGACTCCTGTAATCACATCCCTTCTCTTGTATCTATCCAGTGGACTGTATAGTCGACTTATCTGAGTAGTAGTTGACTATAAGTCGACTAATTTGCCTCAACTTGATTTGTTTCTTTTTCTCCAAGTCATCGTCTTCTCCAATTCGATTTGATTTTCTCGGACCATCATCTCTTTACTTGAAAATAAGAAAATTTCTACATTTGAAGACCTTGACTTCTAAGGGCATGCCATTGTTCTCATTTAAAGAGAGAAATAAGAACTTGCTAAATTTGGTGAAAGACAACACACTAGCATATCTTAGTATTCACATATATTTTTAGGCCAGCTATATGTAACAGATAAAACTCACAGCAACTCTTAACCATCACATGTTTACAATTTTTAACATGTGTTTCACATGAATCTTCTATATACTTAGCACGCATTTAGCTATGATTACTCTTTTCACTTAGTTATAATATCTAATATGTATTTCACATATGAGATGCTAACATGGTTAGACAAGTGTCATGATTTCTTTCCTCTTTCGTTACTCCCTTTTAAGAGAATTAGTCAAGCATATTTGAGTTTGAGCTTAGATCACAGATAATAGGATCGATCCATAGTAAAAATGTCGGCAAGTTGCTCATAAGATGCATATCGAGTATGCAAAGCAACCAAGGCCGTATGAAACTATATTAATCGATTTTGATACGACGGACCCATGCATGAAAAAAATGGGATTAGCAGACCATATGCCCAAAGTAAAAATATATATATTTTTGGTAATGTGAGTATTCTAGTGACCAAAGCACCAGACTAATACCCGGAGCCAGAACCAACCACGCCGAACCCAGCCCTTACCATACCTGCTTCGTTGGACCAGTGCATCCCTCAATCTTCGAACCGGTGTCTATTGAGAAGCAACCCAACGGTTTACCGGCCTACTACGGATGGGGACAGAACCAAGGAGATTGATAGCGCGCAGATGCGAAGTTCTCGCCCGAGACTCACTTGATTGACGATAAAAAGCTAAGTCGTGAGAGCAAAAAATATTGAAATCCACTAAACGACAAGAACCCGAGAGTTGGGAGTGGTGGATGGTTTGCAAATGACCATGTTAAATTATGCAACAAAACTGACACGTAGATATATTTTTTATATGATAGCAGAAAATAATGCTTGTAACATTATATTTTTTTTGTCTAGTTAATTGATTTATGATTTATTCTAGTTAGATATGGGCGAATGCTTCGCATGAACTAGCATTTTTTGAATATTTAAATCGAGTAAGCTAACAAGAGATCCATGCATTTCTTCTTTTTCTTCTTCTTCTTCCTTCTCCCCTCTTTTTGCTCTGCTTGTGATCAGTGGCGTACGCAGTGTTAGAAAATATGAAGAATTAAATATGAATCTTTAAATTAAATTACGGCGAGATCTGTTGATAGAATCAATTAGATAATGGTTGGAATGTGTTCTCATTCCATTGGGGATGAACGTGGTATATTTACATGTTCAATTCCGACTTCGAATGAATGAGATATTCAAGTCTAAAGTTTGCCTAATTCAAAAGCCAAAAGGAGACTAAAGGTAGTTAAAAGCATTTAGTCCCACATTGGCCATGCAAAGAAAGTTTGAAGTGTTTAAATAGAGAAAAATAGGAACAAAGGGTGTGCCCTTTGGTTATTTAGAGTTTTCACGCGCGATTAGGGGAAATCATACCCACACACATGCGCCGCTTGTGCCGGCGCCGCCTGTGCCGGCGCGGGCTCAGGCTCGGTTCCCTGCTCGGTCCAATTCTTTTTGAACTAGATCTCACGAGTATGGATTACAGCGGATCGTACCCGCTCCGTCATCCGGATCCGAACCGACTCAGCTCAACGGCTGGTTTTACCCCTCCCGGAGTGACTTCAGTAGATTCTGAAGATGCCCTCCTTTCTCTCCCTGAAATTTGTCTTGGTGCTATCTAAATACCGTGAAGGAGTGTTGAGCGTCCAGTATAAGTGTACCTCCAATTGTATAAGTGAATTAAGTAACCCGTTAGCACCGTAACGGGGGCGTAATTGTCTTAAGAAGATTCCCTATAAGCGTACCTCACTCCAAGTACTGTATAAGTGAATTAATTTTTTTTATACAGAGGTTATACTGGTACTGTATAAGTGAATTAATTTTCTTTATACTGGGGTTATACTGATATTTAGTGTATTGAGACTGACTTATACCAGTCTAATTAGTGTTTAATCACGGAAGGTAATTGAAAGATGGTTTTGTAATTAAGAAACGATCTATTGAACGGAAAATCTTCCACTTGATATTCACCGACCTGGCCAATTAGATCGGTGTATTAATTAGTTGTCAGATTGATCCTAGAAACTAACAATCTTAAGACAATTAATATTGAAGTTACTTCTGTTCTACTTGAAATTGCAGAAAATGTCTGAGACTAATCAAGACAGCTCAAGTAGGCACCAAACATGCAAATCCAAACTTTGATGCCTGCTCTACTTACTAACCTGAAGCCGGAGAAGCCAGAAAAATTTGATTGCACAGAATTTAAGAGGTGACAACAGAAAATGCTCTTCTACTTAACCACTCAGCGCAACGGTTGGTTTTACCCCTCCTGGAGTAACTTCAATAGCTTCTGAAGATGCCCTCCTTTCTCTGTAGTGGGTGTTCCTCCAAAGTAAAGACAAATATTCTCCCTGAAATTTATCTTGGTGCTATCTAAATACCATGAAGGAGTGTTGTATCTTGGGAGACCAGCTTCCAGTAATCCGTTAGCACCGTAGCGGGGGACGTAATTGTCTTAAGGAGATTCGCTATAAGCGTACCTCACTCCAAGTACTATATAAGTGAATTAATTTTCTTTATACAGGGGTTATATTGATATTTAGTATATTGAGACTGACTTATACCAGTCTAATTGGTGTTTAATCAAGGAAAGTAACTGAAAGATGGTTCTGTAATTAAGAAACGTTCTATTGAATGGAAAATCTCCCACTGATATTCACCGACCTGGCAATTAGATCGGTGATATTAATTAGTTGTCAGATTGATCCTAGAAACTAACAAACTTAAGACAATTAATATTGAAGTTATTTACTTCTGTTCTGATTGAAATTGCAGAAAACGTTTGAGACTAATTTGAAATCACCTAGAGGGGGGGTGAATAGGTGATATAACTAATCTAAAACTAAATGCGAAATTACAAAATTAATTGCAACAATACTTAGTGCAACCAACGAGTGTAGCCGAATCCCTGTGAAGGGCTCTGGACTAACTCCTCTTGATTCCTTTGAAAACACAGTTGAGGCGCTATATGAAGCTCTCGTGGTTAAGCACAAGTGAGGCACACAAGCAAACACAACCAAGCATATATGAATAGGCAATATGAATCAATGCAAGGCACAACACAAGCATATATTGATATGGCAATATGAATAATGCACAACATAAATAAAAAGAGAGAGTTGAGAGTTAATGGATCAAACGCAAAAAACAAGATTGTTTCGAGATTCGAGCCCCTAGCTATACGTCCCCGCCTTCACCGAGAAGGATTTCCAATCCACTAACTTGTCCGCCGAGGACTCCACCGAGGGAACCTCTACCGAGGAGGATTTTGTACAACCGGGAGTACCGAACTCCTCTCTCAAACAATACAACATCCACCGAGGCAAACAACCCACCTCACACAAGAGGGGTAGGCCTGTAGCCAAACAACCACAATCCACCTCTACCGAAGAGGGATACAAATCCACCACCAACTCCACCTCACCAAGAGGGAGTAAACAACAACCTCAACCTCTACTAAAGAGGGAGCAAACACCAACCCAAATCAAAGGCTTACAATTTGGTGGTATCTTTCAACCACAAACAATCTCTTTTTCACAAAATAATGATCCTAATAGAATAGGATAGAAGATATAGCTCAAGTGGAAATCAAGGTGTTTTTGAAAATCAAATAATAAAGAAAAACTACTTGGGAAATCTCTTGTAAATGATAGAATGAAAATCCGAAACAATATCCCAAAAAGCTAGTTTTCTTTGATTTTTTCAAAACCCTTGAAAATAAAACAAAGAATATCAATTTGATTCAAAAACTTTTTGTTTAAAACACTAGAAGAGATCTGAAATTTTTGGCTCTAAAAATCTTGTCAAAATCCCAAAGAAATGGGTATAAATAGCCTCCCACAAAAATATAGCCGTTTGCTGAATTTGCCAGCCAGAACAGCTGGCGGTCGACCGCCCGGTCAACTGCCAACGGTCATATTTTTGACCGTTGGGGGCATCCGGTCGACCGGCCGGTCGACCGCAAAAAAAACAGGAGCATATCACACTATCTAAGCTTTACAAATGGATCTGAAACAAACTAAAATAGGATACCTAAGTCTTCTTGATGAACTCTGTCTTCAAGTCGACTCGATCCAAACCTCCGTGATCCACCGAGCTAGACTCCAACGAGTGCTATGTATGACCTTGATGCTCGAGCTCTGGAAACACCATGTGAAAGCTTCCAAACTCCTTTGTTAAAGCTAATCACCAACTAATATCTTGATTAATGATCTGAAACTAAAATCACAAGATTATTAGTAAACATAACTACATGAGTTAATCATCATCAAAACTAGAGTGGAAAGCCTCTGGCCAACAATCTCCCCCTTTTTTATGATGACAAAACTCATGGAGTTATATATGCATGGATTAAAGTTAAGCTTCAAGAAAGCTCCCCCTTAATTCATGCATAGGAAGAAACATAAGAATATGCAATGAAAGCTCATAAACATGTATGCATAGACATACATAAAAAAGATACCAAATACAAAAACATGCTCTTGAATAATGCTCTTGATACCAATTAAACAATTAAACGACAAACTAATAAATAAAACAAAACATGCATATAAAAACATGCATATAAACTCAAATAATTCTCCCTCTTTTTGTCAATCATCAACAAAGGGGTTAAAGTAAAACAAATCAATAAATTCTTCTCCCCTTTTTGTTCGAACCAAAGAATCAACAAGGGGTTAAAAACAATAAATGCAATGTTCTCCCCCTTTTTGTCTAAAAATAAAAATGATATAAATAAGGGGTGACTATCAATTAAGATACCAAAAAAATGAAATACACCTAGAGGGGGGTGAATAGGTGTAAATGCTAATCTAATGATCTTTTAAAACTTAAGTGAATATGAGTGATGCAACGATCTCTCAAACACGACTAAGAGCCGAATACCCCTTTCGAGGTTCTGAACTCCTTCCTCCCAATTCCCCTTGAATGGGTTAGAGGTGCGCAATGCAACCGTGTTGTATGAGATATGATCGAACAAGTAAAGAATGAAATGCTATGATGAAACACACACACAAGCAATCCAAGCAATCAAGGATATAGCAATACAATGCACACAATTAAGCCAAGCAAGTATAGATGAATTGCAATAGAAATATATGCAAGGCAATATGAAACAATGCTCAAAACACAAACAAGTATATATGATGATATGAATGGATGATGCTTGCACAAATGTAAAAAGAGTAGAGTTGAGAGAAATTGGATCAAACGCAAAGACCAAGATGTGTTTCGAGGTTCGAGCCCCTAGCTCTACATCCCCGCCTACACCACCGTGTAGGATTTCCCAATCCACTATAGGAGTACCAAACTCCTCTCTCAACCTTACAAAGCCACCGAGGCTATACAACCACAATCCACCTCTACCGAAGAGGGATACGGCCCGTAGCCAAATACAACAACCACCTCTACCTAAGAGGCTCACAAACCAATCACAATACCACTCCGATCACCTCTACCGAAGAGGGATTCACAAATGAAGGAGGGTTTACAACAAGTGGTCCAAAAAACCACAAACTCTCGTTTCTTTCTCTTTTCTTTTCTCTTTTACTTTTCCACAAAACAAAGATCCTAATAGTTTAGGATAAAAGATAGCTCAAGTGTGGAAACTAGGTGTTTTTGGAAACAAGCAACAAAGAAAACACTTGGAAATTCTTGTAAAAGATGGAGAATGAAAACCAATACAAATATCCCAAATTCCTATTTCTTTGATTTTTCCAAAACCCAAAACATAAAGATTAGAAGTTTAAAGCACAAAACTCTTTTTAAAACTCTTTTAAACTCTACTGAAAACCAGATTTTTCCTCTTAAAAACCTTAGCCAAAATCCCAAAGGAATGGGGTTTATATAGGCCAAAACAGAAAACTAGCCGTTAGGCTGATGTGGCAGTTCTGACAGCCACCGTCGACCGGCCCGGTCGACCGCCAACGGTCAGAAATATGACCGTTTGGCACTATCGGTCGACCGTCCCGGTCGACCGAAAACTTCCAGAGAGCAGAACTCTCACATCGGTCGACCGACCCGGTCGACCGGATCTGTGCCTAACAGACGTGCACGTCTGTGCACGTCGGTCGACCGGGTCGGTCGACAGGCCCCCTTGGTGCGGTCGACCGACACGGTCGACCGACCAGCCTGTCAGCACAAATCAAGGTCAGAATTTTTGGAAAAATATTTTATAAAATCTTTTATCTTTTCTGAAAATTCCATAAAAATTGTTTTGTCATTTTATATTGAAACATAAACCTGTGATAAAATTTCAAGACAATATATCAACATATCAATTCATTTTTGTGTCTTGCAAATTTTATCAAAAACAAATCCTGTATTTTTGTCAAACTTGATTTTTCCAAAACATGAATAGGATAGTCAAAATAAGTTTGTTTACCAAGTTAAAGCATGTATGTATAAATAGAAAACATCTACTATACATATAACATATGTAAACTTGTTTTGATCTATTATTCATGAAAACCAAATACCAAATCATAAACGTGTGTGTTTTGTGCACTTGAGCATATCAACTAAACTAAGCTTTACACATGGATCTAAAACTCATAATCTAAACTAGATACCTAAGTCTTCTTGATGATCTTCATCTTCAAGTAGACTTGCTCCAAAACTCCGTGATTCTCCAAGTGCAAAGGTATGATCTTTAAGCTTTGGCACCGGAATCATCATGATAAGCTTCTAAACATCTTGTTGAAGCTAATCACCAACTAATATCCTGTTAATGATCTGAAACTTAGAAACACAAGAATATTATTAAACATAACTACATGAGTGTTGATCATCATCAAAACTAGAGTGGAAGGCCATTGGGCCAACAATCTCCCCCTTTTTGATGTTGACAAAACTCATGGAGTTTATATGCATGGATTAAAGATAAGCTTCAAGGAAGCTCCCCCTTAACTCATGCATCACAATAAACATAATAGATATGCAATGAAAGCACATGATACTAAACAAAAGCATGCATCATATCTTTATTTATTTGCTATGCATGAACTTGGTATATGCAAAAACACAATCATGCATATATAAAAACAAAACTCAAATTCTTCTCCCCTTTTTGTCAATCATCAACAAAGGGGTAATCAAAACCATAAATAAAACGAGGGGTAAAAATCTTTCGCCCCCTTTTTGTCAATCAAAACAATGCAAACAATGTTCTCCCCCTTTTTGTCTAAAACAAAAAACAAATCAATAAGGGGTGACTACAATCATGATATCAATTAAAAATATGTCAATGAAGCATCTTGATACCAATAAACAAGAATCAATATATGTTATATGCTATATACATTCATGAAGGGAAGACGCTAAGTTAGCTTCCCTACACATATGCATTACATGAAGAAAGGATGACAAGCCCAATTCACATAACACATATTATGTAATGCATAAGAGGAGATGTGAAGCTCCCCTACACACGTGTACCATAAAGAAGAGATGTTAAGCTCCTCAATACACAATACACTCAACATGAATCTATATGTAAGAGAGATGTTAAGCTCTCCTTGCATATAGGCAATACAAAACACAAGTTCATATCAAATATTTTTTTTTAAAAAAAAATCTTGATAAGCAAACATATAGTATATGATATACGTGTGTAAATCAACCACAAAAGATCACATATATGTATGAAAAGATAATATCAATTGTAAGAATATATTTCATTTTGAAAATATATAAACAACTTTTAATCATAAAGTGTGGGAGTACAAATACCAATTGAAGACAAAATATGAAATACTTATTTTCTCCCCCTTTATGAAATACAAACTAAAGTCATGCATAGTCTTGATAACAATTTAAAAGTAATCAATTTAACAAAATTGAAACTCAAGCACTAGCATAAACACAAAATATATATGTATGAAAGATAGATACCAATAGAAATTGATATACTTGGAATTTAAAGCATACATACATACAAAACATATATGAGTATACAAGAAGATCAAAATGATACCATTGAAAGAGTTCAATGATACCAATTGACATAACAATAAGTTCAAGTGTATACATCATATTCTCTACCACCCAATCATAATTCAAGTTTTAAAAGATTTTCAATTTAGGGCAAACATGAACATGATCTCCCATCCTACCGCCCTTAGATGGTAGGGGTTTTCAAAAATAGATTGAAAATATGGTTTGTTTGAAAATCTCTACCAAAATGAAGAACATCGCAACTAGTTAAATGGAAAACTTGTTAACTAGCACGAAATCCTTCAAGTAAGGAATAAAACAAAATTGAAATTCACATGATAATCATCACTCTAACCAATAAAGCATAACTCATGAGAAACAAAACATGAGCAATAGATATGAGTGTACAAATAATATGTGAAGATCATAATCATGAAAAATATTTCATTGAGCTCAATTATCCTTAAAACATAATTCTATCAAAAACATGAAAAATCATATAAAACTCCTTATTTAATCTTCAAGCATATGTATGTCTAATACAAGCTAAAATATACATACATATCCAAAACATAAAGAGTCCACAAGATATATGCATTAAGGCACGTGGCTCAAAAAGGATACTCATGTATAGTCAATAGTTTGGATAAGATGGACATATACATGAAGTTAAATATTGACACAATAAACATGACAATCATGAAAACATGAAAAGCATGAAAAGTATGAAAATTTAGCTTTTCATTAAAACAATTTGATACCAATTCTTTTCAAGGTATATGTATGATTTGTCACCCAAGAAGTATACATACATATCCCTAAACACAATTTGAGTCCATAATATAGATTTGCATGAAAGGCAAATGACTCAAGGGGTATACATGTATATCTTAAAGTTTGGCAATACAAACATATACATGAAGTGAAATACACAATCATAAAACTAATTAAAAAAAAAGAATACAAGTTTAATATGTATGAATCATCAAAACTAGACTATACTAGCACATCTAATGGGTTCAAATAAGCATTCAATTCCAACTATATATAGATTTATTTGTAGCCCACTCTATGTACAAGTATATAACTAGTTTTAATGAAACTAACACTTAAACATATTTCAAAACATGAAGCATCAAAACACATATAAAAATCATCATGATAAAAGTCATCATGGAAAACTAAAACATGATTATTATGTTCATTCACATGTATTAGATTCATGATGTACATTATAATTTAAAACATAAGTGAGAACACTAAGTATGGGTTCATATAAGCATATGTGTCTCAAATACTATACATGTATGTCAAGGATCTAATAAACATGAATGAACATACTAATCCATAGACATCAAAAACATGCTATAAACATTAAACATGGAAAGCATGTAAACAATAAATGGGAGTAAGGATTGTTACCAAAACCGAAGAAGCAACTCTCCTTGTCTCCAAAACATGGTGGTCATCTCCACCAATCTTCCCTTGAAAGTGATGCATCCATATGATTTCCTTTAAGTCCGGAACGCATCCACTCCAAGGTGTCATCACTCTCACGTCATGTGAGAGCCCTCACCTACATCAAAAATGGAGGTGTGGTCTTGGTACCCATTGTCTTTTGGGTCCATGGGGGTTAGTCTCATTTCTAACCCAAACATATTTCTTAGCTAAATTTGTAGTATGTAGTCTATCAAAGCAAAATTTAGCTAGATGGCCTTTTCGACCACAATGTGTACAAGTGTACACATGAGCATACGTGTGATGGTGTCCGTGAGGAGCATGTGTATGCCGTGGAGGGTGTGCATGCATAAAAGATGGAACTTGTTTCTTTCGAAGCA
The DNA here is from genome assembly GCA_038442645.1 of Agave tequilana. NCBI lineage: Eukaryota > Viridiplantae > Streptophyta > Magnoliopsida > Asparagales > Asparagaceae > Agave > Agave tequilana. Next base: position 51,517 of record JAVJIF010026564.1, read on the forward strand.
AAGTTTCCAACCGTGTATGGTTCATGGCACATTGGCTCATAGTGGAGCCCAAACAATCTACCTTCTTCTTAAGCATGGATATATCATTGTTGATAGAAGAGAAGAGGTGTGGCATGCAATAGGTGAAGTGTGTGATACTACCCTAGCATGGCAAACATGAGAAGACATATCATTTTTCAAAGAATTATTCTTATTCAAACAAATTTCTAATTCTTTCGAAATGAACTCATTTCTCTTTTCAAAGAATCATTTTCTTTAAAACACATTCATCTTTTGAAGTTAACGTTTCATTTTTCTTCAAAAGAACATGACAATCATTTTTTATTTTTCAAAAAGTTATTTTCTTTAAGTGCAAGATCAAGTTGAGATTTCAATGAGTCCCTTTCATTAGAAACCTCCTCTTTCTCTTGCAAAACAATGTCAAGTCTAGAATGCAAACAAATATTTTCTTTTTCAATTTTAGACTTTTCTTTTTCAAAATCTTATATTTTTCTATTAATTTTTCACAAACAATAGATAGTTCTTCATTTAAGGCATGGGATCAACAATATCATCACATGAAGAACTAGCATCATCACTATCTAAGTGGGTTTCCGATTGTACCTCAAGGGAGTCATTCCTTGACCATGTAAGCATTGAGATTCGGACTCTCCACTAGATTCCTCTTCTTGTTGGATTTGGACTTGAAGCTTGGAGGTTTGGTGGTTGATGTCAACTTGTTCCACACTGCAAAGGCGGAATCAAAGTTAGAAACACATAAAAGATAATCTTTAGGAAGTGTGCTTCTAATAGCCTTTAGGGCTTGTGCATTGGCCCCTATATGATTGCAATTACTAAGGAAGGATTCCTTGGTAATAGCAAGATAAATTTTATGACCTAGGTTTGTAATAAACAGTCATCCTAATCTTCCAACATGAATGTTGGAAGGGTCATACATAGGTGGGGTCATGAAGTCCATGGTATAACTAAATGTATGCAAACAAGCAAATGCAAAAGAGATTAGCAAGCAAATGGATCACTCCTAGGATGTTAAGCCTAATATCAGGAGCACTAGCTCTGTACCAATTGAAATACACCTAGAGGGGGGTGAATAGGTGTAAATGCTAATCTAATGATCTTTTTAAACTTAAGTGAATATGAGTGATGCAACGATCTCTCAAAACACGACTAAGAGCCGAATACCCCTTTCGAGGTTCTGAACTCCTTCCTCCCAATTCCCCTTGAATGGGTTAGAGGTGCGCAATGCAACCGTGTTGTATGAGATATGATCGAACAAGTAAAGAATGAAATGCTATGATGAAACACACACACAAGCAATCCAAGCAATCAAGGATATAGCAATACAATGCACACAATTGAGCCAAGCAAGTATAGATGAATTGCAATAGAAATATATGCAAGGCAATATGAAACAATGCTCAAAACACAAACAAGTATATATGATGATATGAATGGATGATGCTTGCACAAATGTAAAAAGAGTAGAGTTGAGAGAAATTGGATCAAACGCAAAGACCAAGATGTGTTTCGAGGTTCGAGCCCCTAGCTCTACATCCCCGCCTACACCACCGTATAGGATTTCCCAATCCACTATAGGAGTACCAAACTCCTCTCTCAACCTTACAAAGCCACCGAGGCTATACAACCACAATCCACCTCTACCGAAGAGGGATACGGCCCGTAGCCAAATACAACAACCACCTCTACCTAAGAGGCTCACAAACCAATCACAATACCACTCCAATCACCTCTACCGAAGAGGGATTCACAAATGAAGGAGGGTTTACAACAAGTGGTCCAAAAACCACAAACTCTCGTTTCTTTCTCTTCTCTTTTCTTTCTCTTTTACTTTTCCACAAAACAAGATCCTAATAGTTTAGGATAGAAGATAGCTCAAGTGTGGAAACTAGGTGTTTTTGGAAACAAGCACAAAGAAACACTTGGGAAATTCTTGTAAAAGATGGAGAATGAAAACCAATACAAATATCCCAAATTCCTATTTCTTTGATTTTTCCAAAAACCCAAAACAATAAAGATTAGAAGTTTAAAGCACAAAAACTCTTTTTAAAACTCTTTTAAACTCTACTGAAAACCAGAATTTTTCCTCTTAAAAACCTTAGCCAAAATCCCAAAGGAATGGGGTTTTATAGGCCAAAACAGAAAACTAGCCGTTAGGCTGATGTAGCAGTTCTGACAGCCACCGGTCGACCGGCCCGGTCGACCGCCAACGGTCAGAAATATGACCGTTGGGCACTATCGGTCGACCGGCCCGGTCGACCGAAAACTTCCAGAGAGCAGAACTCTCACATCGGTCGACCGACCCGGTCGACCGGATCTGTGCCTAACAGACGTGCACGTCTGTGCACGTCGGTCGACCGGGTCGGTCGACCGGCCCCTTGGTGCGGTCGACCGACACGGTCGACTGACCAGCCTGTCAGCACAAATCAAGGTCAGAATTTTTGGAAAAATATTTTTATAAAAATCTTTTATCTTTTCTGAAAATTTCATAAAATTGTTTTGTCATTTTATATTGAAACATAAACCTGTGATAAAAATTTCAAGACAATATATCAACATATCAATTCATTTTTGTGTCTTGCAAATTTTATCAAAAACAATCCTGTATTTTTGTCAAACTTGATTTTTCCAAAACATGAATAGGATAGTCAAAATAAGTTTGTTTACCAAGTTAAAGCATGTATGTATAAATAGAAAACATCTACTATACATATAACATATGTAAACTTGTTTTGATCTATTATTCATGAAAACCAAATACCAAATCATAAAACGTGTGTGTTTTGTGCACTTGAGCATATCAACTAAACTAAGCTTTACACATGGATCTAAAACTCATAATCTAAACTAGATACCTAAGTCTTCTTGATGATCTTCATCTTCAAGTAGACTTGCTCCAAAACTCCGTGATTCTCCAAGTGTAAAGGTATGATCTTTAAGCTTTGGCACCGGAATCATCATGATAAGCTTCTAAACATCTTGTTGAAGCTAATCACCAACTAATATCCTGTTAATGATCTGAAACTTAGAAACACAAGAATATTAGTAAACATAACTACATGAGTGTTGATCATCATCAAAACTAGAGTGGAAGGCCATTGGGCCAACAAAAAATATGTCAAAGTAGTGCATCTTGATACCAATTGAAAGGAAACATAAAAATATTGATACTAATTTTAAGAAGCAAAAGCATCTTGATACCAATTAAAAACATTCAAATAAACATCTTGATATCAATAAAGAGTATTATTCTTTTTAAGCATATGACACCAATTGAAATCATAATATTCTACAATTTTTTAATTCATTTTCTATCATAAAGTAAGGGAGTGAAAATCTAGGGTAAGCTAAATACTAATTGAAAGATAAATATGAGTTTTTTCCCCTTTATGAAAACCAATTGAAATTATGCAAAAGCTTGTATTAGCATACCAATTGAAAAACTAATCAATTGAAATATGATATTCATTAAAAATTCAAGCTTTAGCATAGACATATATGTATGAAAATTATATACCAATCGAAATTGATACTATAGGAAATGAAGTGTAAGCATACAAACATAAAAATATATGAGTAACAAAAATGTCAATATTGATGCCAATTGAAACAACAATAATATCATGTATATCTTATATAACCTACCACCCATTCATGCTCAAGTTTAAAATGATTTTCAATATAAAACATACAAGGCATGGTCTTCCATCCACCGCCCGTGGAAGGAAGGGTTTTCAAAAATAAATTTGAAAATATAATATGTTTGAAAACATCTACCATAACGAAGAATACGAACTAGTTAAATGGAAAAACTTGTTAACTAGTACGAAATCCTTCAAGTAAGAAATAAAACAAAAATATTTTTCATGAAACATATGTAAATCACATGGCACTAACACTCAAATTCAATGAAGCACATATTATACTCATGAAAACACAATCATGAGAAACATTTAAAAGAGGTGAGTGTAGAAGTGTTAGGTGAAACACATAATCACGAAAATTGGCAATAAGGCTCGATATTCCTTAAAACATGAAAAACATGAAAAATCAAATTTTCATTAAAACAATTATATTTCAAGGCATATGTGTTGTGACAACACAAGAATATACATACATATCCCTAAACACAATTGAGTCCAAAATAAAGATTTG
>JAVJIF010026565.1:0-61375 GCA_038442645.1 Agave tequilana
GGGAGCAAGATAAAAGTTACATAATGGGTTGCTATTATATCTGCGTAATAATTTTTCACTCTGATGAGAACCTGTGTTTCATTTCCCAATAATTTCAATTGACATGTCTTTCTTTGTGCTCAGATATCGATTTCATAAAATAAAAAGAATAACAATAGTTTTGAAAGAAAAAAGGACCTTTGAATGTAGATCTGGTGGTTAAACTACCATAACATTGCCAAGAAAATTACTATATGGATTCTTTCCTGATCTTCCCTGTGCACAAGATATCTAAGTTATGAAACCCCGAAATTGAAGCCACGAGGCCAGTCCATTGGAAGACTAGAGAAGATGTAAGATGCTACTAGATCATAAATAAGAACAAAACCCAGTCATGCTACTAAAAACAAAGCTTCTTGGATTTCAACTGGAACTTTGAGTTTTGTGCCTCTCTAGTTAGCAGGTGTGTGCACATCCATGAACATGTATGTGAGAGAAAGCAGGTAGACTTTGTCCTTCTAGAAGGCAGGTTGTTAGTACTGTATGCTAGGTTTGTTTTTGCATTATGTGAGAGACCTTCATTTTTAACTCTTGCAATTGGAACATTTGGAAAGTAATTTAATCTTTCAGATAGAACAACAAGAATGATGGTGACAACATCACTGCCGCTGACAATGACCAACACCAACAACACAGCCTTTATCCCAAATATTTGGTGTTTGGCTACATTAATCCTTTTTTTTTCATTCAGCTCTGTCAAGGTCCCTCTCTTCTGTTAAATTGACAACAAATCTATCATTTTAAACTGCCAAATTGCATGTCTCTTTAGGTTTACTCGTCCTCACTGCCTCATTAAGTGTGATTCCATTTCCTAATTGGCGCTGTTACTGATTTCCGCGACATATAACGAAATCATCTCAAATAGCTCTCCCACACTTCATGCACAATTGAAGCTACCTCTAGGATTTTACGGGTGCACTTATTTCTTATGATCTTTTAATGCGTTGATGATTCAAATCATCCATCGTAAAATTTTCATTTCAGCTGCACATTGTCTGAATACATTTTTTTCTTAATTGCCAAACATTTTGACCTTGGAGCATGGTTTGTCATATATCTATCTCATAACATCTCATTTGTGATGGATAATTACTCAGGCAATTGATGCATTCTTGGAGGAGTTGATCATTCGGAGAGAATTGGCTGACAACTTTTGCTATTATCAACCTCAGTATGATTCATTGCAAGGTGCATGGGAATGGGCTCGCAACACATTGATGGCACATGCTGCAGATAAAAGAGAGCATCTCTACACGTGAGTATGTTGATTTGATGTTGTTTTCTTTTTTATATCATTATTACAGGTTAAACCGTAAAGATATTTTCCAATTATACTTTTCATGCATAGCTGTTTCCTGATTTGCAGGAAGGAGCAGCTGGAGAAAGGAACAACTGCTGATCATGTGAGCCAATGATATATTGTAATATTAATACTGGGGTTAATGGGTACAGTACTTTCATGCTCTAACTAAATTACTTTCTTGATGTTAGCTATGGAATGCTTCTCAACTAGAGATGGTTCATCACGGAAAGATGCACGGATTCATGAGGTAAACTATTTAAATATGCCTTTGCTTATCCCTTTTGGTATATCTTCTTAACTCTGTATGGGAAATTAGTAGGATAATGTTTAACTTGATGTTTCACAGCATATCTTATATTATTTATGTGTTATATGTAATGAAGTCACATGGAGTTTAAATTTGTAATACTTGGATCATGGCGTGGTTCACTCGCTTTATGCTGGCTTAGATTCTTGAAATTTCTGAAAGTATGAAGTATGATTGTTGATATGCACACCACATACTTAAAGATATACAAACACAAAAGTGAATGTTCTCTTCAGGATGATATATTTCAGGTTTGTGTCTCACATAGTTAGTAAAAGATTCAAGAAAAAAGGGCCATATTCAGGTTTTAGTTCCACGTTGAAAATAAAGTAAATATAATGGTAAGATGAGTGCTTAATATGTGATTTAGATCTTATAAACAGTTAGCCTTTTGGGTCTAAATTGATCCCAACCTAGTTATTATGCATCGCTGATCAATCTTCTGTTGCCTCAACAAACTGATTTCACGGTCTATGGTGACAATCAAGGCATGGTCAAGCATAGAGTTGCATAATGGTGGATGTGTGGTTAAAACCAAAAAGCATGGTGGTATAGTTTGTCTCTCGCATCTGGTTAAAATCGTGCAAGAGAAAACGACACATGAAAGGTCTAGTCCCACATTGGAAATAGAGTGGAAGGTTAAATGCTTAGATGCAATCAGATTTAATATCTAATGGGTTAACTTTTTGTGGTTTAAAGTTATTTTTAATGCATATTGTTAGGATATGGGGAAGCCAAGATATTTCCTTGGGATTGAAGTTGGCTATAAAAGTATGGGTTACTTTTGTCTCAGAGGAAGTATGCATTTGATCTCTTTAAGAAAACTGACTTGGTAGGGTGCAAAATCTGCTAGCACTCTAATGGAAGCCAATGTGAATTTATGGTGTGATAGTAATCATCTTCTTGATGACCCTGAACAGTAAAGGAGGTTGATTGAAAAAATTAATCTACTTGATAGTTACTATGCCTGATATTTACATTGCAGTTGGAATACTAAGTAGGTTTATGCATCAGCCCAGAGAGGTTCATTGGACAATTGCTTTGTGGATTCTTGCTTATGTGAAAAGCTCTCCTGGAAAAAGTTTGTTGTACAAGAAGCATGGACATGTTCACATTTTTGGCTATTCTGACTTAGGCTATGCTGGTGATAAGAGAGATAGGAAGTCCACTACTGGTTATTACACATTCGTTAGAGAAAATCTAGTGACATGAAGGAACAAAAAATAAGATGTTTTTAGAATCAGTGCAGAGGTTGAGTATAGAGTCATGGCTCATATTGTTTGTGAGATGATGTGGCTGAAGAACCTACTATTGGAACTTGGTTTTAGACGGCCTGGACTTATGCTTATGTTTTGTGATAACCAGTCTGCTATCTATGTCGCACAGAATCCAGTGTCCATGAGAGGACTAAACATATAGAGGTTGACTGTTATTTGGTTAGAAATGCGTGGACCAAGAAGATGGTTTCTCTCCCGTTTACTCCATCGTCAAAATAGTTGGCGGATCTTATCACTAAAGCAGCTTCATCAAAAGCGTTTTCTGTCTTATGTAGCAAGTTGGGCATGATTGATATCTATGCTCTAACTTGAGGGGAGTATTAGATTAGCTATTGGGCTATAGGCTTCTACCCAATAGTCCATACCTATCTCATTGTATTTTATATACTCTTTCTATTATCAATCTAATCAAGAAGTTAGGGTTTAATTGCTTGCTTACACATATTATTAATGCCTCTTAAGTCAAGTCCCTACCACCACCCCCCCCCCCCCAATCCCATCTCTTATTTTGCCTCTTATTCAAGTTTACATGTAACTGTGTGCAGTTAACAATGTGTATATGATTAATTTCATCATGACCATCGAATATTAATTTCTTTATATTTTTACAAGGATAATAAAACAGAAGAGTAATAGATCTATTTAGCGTCATAAAGCTCGGTAAGGAAATAATGCCGACTCCAATAAGGGAGTTGATTATGGCCTATATACAAATTAATTGCATCCATTAACACAAATTTAGATACAACCTAATTCAAAGTAATAGATGTTGTACAACCATTTCTTTTATGATGTTTATCTTATCTTTACTATTATAATCACAACCCTTTTGATTGAAATTCTAATTTTGATAAATTGTGACTTAAGTTTATGTCACATCTAAACCAAATCTATCCATCCACTTGCAGACTATTAATAAATCTTGAAATCTACCCATACATCTACATCCTCATCTTTAAAAGAAATTTTAAGATAAAGACTAGTTAGATAGAGAAAGCAAGATATGGATCCTTCCCTTCCAGTGTTCTAAAAAAAGGTTTAAGCGGTCGATTAATCGTCCGCTTAAGTGTTTACGACCTGAAACTGAATAAAACTTGAAGAAAGCGGTTGGATTACTCGGCCAGGCGATTAATTCACCTAAGCAGTGATTAAGCGTCTAATCGGTAATTAATTAGCAACTGTTTAAACGTTATTCAATCATTTTCTAAATGAATTCGAATTTTGAACCCATTAAGCTAACTGAATTCAAACCCGATCCACTAATTGAGGACATAAATTGTCGCGTGTTGGAGAATTAGGGCTCGCGGGCCTAAATATATCCGCATCCTCGATTCTCTTGCAGCAACGACGAAGCTCCCGAATCTCACGAAGAAGCTCTTGATGCTCACGACGACGAGATGACAAAGTTCCCAAAGCCTTAATTTTATCTGAATCTCCCGAAGCTCATAGCGGCGATGATCTTTCTGGGGAATTAGGGCTTCCGAAGCTCGATGATGAAGAAGTTCACAAAGTGTTGATCCTCATGTGGCAAACTCCCCCTTCGACGGCGACCTTCCCTTGCGGTTGATCCTTCTACCGCAACCTCCCTCTTTGTCCACAAAGACCTCCCCCTGCGATCAGCTCGTTGGTTAGCAGCAAAGCGTCGGCGGCGACCTCCCTCTGGTCAGCTCTCTCCCCCTCACTTGCACGTATTTTGCCTAGGCTTTTTTCCATGGTCTTTATTTCTTTTAATAGGCTGAGGAGTGCCTCAAGCTTGAGAAGGATAGAGTTGCACAGTACTTGCAGTTGCATCTAGCAGTGAAGCAAAGTTGTTGGAAGTGTGTTATTTTTTGAAAGAAATACATATATTTGTTTATTTAAAAAGTATTTTTTAATTATAGTTGTTGGAGGTGGAGGTACATTGATGTATTTTGAACTGATTGACATTATTGCTTTTTAAATTCCTCTTAGTACTAACCATTTAATTTTTCAAGTTACGTTGAGTTTATAGAATTCATGTTTGCATGTTTTAAATATTATAATATTATAATATATTCAAATAATAATAAAACATGTAATCCGTTTAATCACCGTTTAAACCGTTTAAGCATCATGCACTTCCGGACCGCGCGCGTACCGAAACCGCTTTTTAGAACATTATTCCTTTCATGATTACATACCTAAAATTTCTCACTATCATTAATTTCTCTCTCTATACCTCTCTCATCCATGTGTCAAAGAGAGTGAAATAGATTTTTTTACAGTTCCAAAAAATCTAGCCATGATATTAAAAAGCAACATCTATTAGTGATCCCTCTTTTGAAAAATAATTTTGAAATAAAAGAAAGAACATTTATTAGAGAGAGAAAATATGATACTTATCCCAAAAAAGAAGATGAAAACTTTCTTTTTTTCCTATTCAAGATTAGAATCATCTAGAATTAGAGAAAAAGGCCCATAAAGAAAAGTACAACAACAAAAGATTTTTAATAAATTTTATTTTACAACAATTCTATTATTGTCGCATGTGCGTAGCACGTGCCCAAGATCTAGTGCTTCTTAATTTCTACTTTTCTACTATTTATTGCAAACTCTGGAGCCCTAAGAGTTGCTTCACGGTCCTCTCTCATGTATCTCTACATATTTTGTCGAATAAACATTAAAAAAGTACCTAATATAATACTCCATATTATTCTCTCATTGAATGTTATTATTATATGGGTGCAACTCTTTAATAGTTTTCAATTTCCATGCCATATTTATTATATCATTCAAAATTGAAATTATTTAATTAAATATTACTCAATTATGAATTCTTTAATTTTAATTTTGAAAATATATAAGTATTTAATTTCTTAATTTCATCTAAATAGTTTTTTCAACTAAATTTCTTTTCATCAAGATATTGATTGTTTTGTTAACATGTGCATACCACGTGCAATAATCTAGTTCTATACAAATTCTAACAATTTATTGGGCTGTATGTAGCAAATGAAGACATTGAGTCCTTTTGGATTTGTTTTCCAGGATTTGTGAATTATTGGCCAGGGAGCCACGATACCTCATTCTAAAGAATCCTGTATAAATTTTGTATTTTTAGAGGTATAAATGCATCAACAAATTAAAAGAATATGCTGGCATTGATTTAAAAGCGGGGAAAACAGCAGAGCGGAACAATGAGCTGACCGCTCAGCGACTAGTCCTTCTCAAGGTTGCAAATTCCAATCCTCTCCTTTTTTTCTTTCTAATTAACATGAACTCGATGAAATTGAATAAATATGAGCAATAGGTTGAATTAGTCCGAAATGTTTGAACAACAAGATACACGAGCAAAATGAAATATTAACAATCAATAGAGTGAGTCGAAGTCCAGGAAAGAGAAGAACAAAAAATGACCATGACTTGCCTACTGTTAACCCATAATTAGAGAAAGTAAAAAATGAGACTTTGTGAAAGAAAGTAAGGAGGAAAATTGGGGGAAAAAAAAGAAATACGAGATTGGTTTAAAGGGGGAAAAAAACAATAGAGAGAAAACTGAGAAGGCAAAGTAAAAATAAAAGGAAATGAAAAAAAGAAATGGAAATGGAAAGGAAATTATCTAAAAAATTTATTGATTCTGTTAAAGAGATGGTTCAATGGAGGCAACTTACCGGTGTTACGGTGGTGGTGGTGGATCACAGAAAGTGGTAGATCAATGTTGCTTGATGTTTGCTTGCTTGTTCTTGGCACAAAATGGTAAGGTCATGGTCATTACTGTTAGAGCTAGGAACGATTGAGACGTCAGGTGTGATAATTTAACTCACATTGTAGTACTAACTTGCTCTGCAATGGTTGCTGGTGCACGATTCAGTTATAAATCCAATTGAGTTTTGTAATATCACTCAAATTATACTTAAACATGCACACTCCATATAAGACTATTAGGATACATGTAATAAAAAACATAGGGCGAGATTAACTGGCCACTTAAGTGGAACAAAGGAGCAGCTAAACACCCTCTGACTGCCTTCGTGAATGGTATGGGCAACAGGTCAGATCTTACAAGATCCACATGCGAGTCCACTATAACTTCATAGGATCTGCCAGCCCATCCAAACCCACTAAGAAAGCTAGGATCCATTTGAGGATCCAAATCCAATTATTTATGGATTTGGCTTCGGGGTTCGGATTATCCAAATTCAATATTTCTCTCCAAATATATGGAATTTCACTAAAATATCAAATAGGAATTAAAAGATAATCTGAAATGGGTTGAGACTTGAGAGACAGGAAGAGGTTAAGGGAACTGCTTTGGGGAAAAAATAAATAAAAGAAAATCTAGAAGCAAATAGTTTGATGGGGTGTTACATAGTATATCATAGTCAGTTTTCTAAATGAGAATGCATGAGTCATAGAAGCCAGCTATACTGTCATATTATAACAGAGTATTGTACCAATAAAGTTTACTTGATTCCAGAACAGACAAACAAAGAAACATCATGATTGGGAGTACAGCTTACATCTTATATATCGATATGTTTCACAAACTCTTCATTTGCCCATGGACACTATGTATATCATCACCATTTCTTTATAGATGGCCTCTTCAACAAGATTGTATTTTTTATTCAGATCTTCCTCTATATTTCTATTATTATTTAGCTTAAAATTCAATTGTATTAAACTTTATAAACTCAATACATGACATGTACTCAAGTATATTTAATTTGTTTGATGTGAATTATGACTAATTATGACTAAATGACCTACTTGCTGACTGTATTCACCTGGATCCTATTTTACAGAAATATTTCATTTTTGAACTGATATGTTCTGTTTACAGGATGTACTGGGCCAAGAAAATTCTTGAGTGGACATCTAGCCCTGAAGAAGCACTTTCAATCGCAATATATTTAAATGACAAGGTACCTGACTTGTCTATAAGCAATGTTTTTTTGTGGACTTATGAGCTACTTTACTTGATATTCATCTACTACCTGAGACATTGGAGGGGAGATTAGAACTTTGGATCAATGAGTAGCATTAGTTTTGCATTTCCTTCATCAAATAAATCCTGGTTCTCGCCTATGTTGAGACACATGCTACTGATAGTTGTTCCTTCAAATTCTTCCTGATGCAGTTGTCATAGTCATCATCATTAAGCTTTTTTTCTTCTTTTTCCCCCATCAAAATAGTTTTTGTTTTTTTATCATGACGAAAAACTTCCTAGTTTTATAGCTGTATATCAACCCGATGTCAGTCTTATACAAGTTGTGCCAAATCCCTATGGAAGTAGCTTTGTGCAATAGTTCCCTTCCATAAAATGCGATGGGCCAGGCAGCAGAAGGTAGGCTAACCATTTGTAGTCAGGCAGTTTAAGTTCCTGGAACTGAAGAACACCATCAATTTCCCTAGACTGAGGAAGATTAGATGAAGTACACAAATAAGATTAGCAATAAGCAATAGACAAGAAGGCAAGAGCAGAGCGTTATCAAACATTTAACCGAAGAGCAATATCCAATTTTCCCTAGATAGAGATGAAGGCTAGATGAGGAAGTAAGGTGATAAGTTTTCATAGTAGAGAACAAGCTAAGAGCCAGACATTAAATTCTTCCTCATGAATATTCAAAATTCTAGCTATCCTTTATTCTACTACCATGGATCCGCTAGACTATCTACATACCGAAAGAATATAGAGATTGAGAGGTAAAAATTAAAGTTCAAATCACTGGGGTCTGCAACTCCATATCGGTTTATATTTTCACGGGTGACACCTCCTTTGCCTGTCTTTTCCATACAATTAAACTGAACTCAAAATGTTTTGGTCTTACATAAGCCTATATCTTGACAAATTCCATCTGTGAATGCTATTTATGTCTCAGAAATTATCTATTTAAGTTGCAGAGGCATATTGACACACATATGGATATTGATAACTGTGGTTCATTGAACAATTCCTAACAAAATTTCAAAATTCAGCAGCAAACATATCATGAAATCCTATTGATTAAATCTTTGAGAACATTATACATCTTTTTGTTTTGTTTTATTGTCCACTAGACCATCAACATATTGCCAGTGAGGCTTGGCTCAGTGGTAGAAGGGTGGGTTGGGAAATAGGATATCTCAGGTTCAAGATCAGGTTACGACCTTTGTTAAAAAAAAAAAGATCATCAATAAATTTAAAAATAGATGTTGATATGTAATAAATAAAATTTCAAGGCTTAAACATCCTGGACTTTAGAATCTGCAGGACAATAACCTTCTTTCTTGACCATGCCTGTTAACAAAATTGAATGCGTTCAAGTTTTGTCATTACGTAAAATGCATGCAAGGATTCGTGTTCGAATCCTTTTGGAAGGACACAAATCTCTCTCTCTCTCTCTCTCTCTCTCTCTCTCTCTCTCTCTCTACACACACACACACATTTGTGTGTGCGCGCGCGCGCGCGTGGGGGGGGGGGACCAAAACTCTCTCCCTCTCCCTCCCTCCCTCCCTCCCTCCCTCCCTCCCTCCCTCCCTCTCTCTCTCTCTCTATATATATATATATATATATATATATATATATATATATATATATATATATATATATATATATATATATAGAAAAACATAAAATGCATGTTGATGAATTCCATCTCCTAGTGCTACCTATGTCTTAGAGGTTGTCTGTGGATGGATCATTCATGTGTTTCTTTTTGACATTATACTTTGCTACTGGCTCTCCTTGCAGTATGAGATAGATGGTAGAGATCCAAATGGCTATGTTGGCTGCATGTGGTCCATCTGTGGCATCCATGATCAGGTTTGTTTACGTGATCGAGCTTTTTGTTCCACAGAGGCAGAGTTTACTCGGTCAAGCTTTTTGTTCACAACTGATTTGTTTTGTTCCACAAGCTCATGGGCACACATGTACACACTTACCTGTACCTGCACCTGCACATACACATACACATACATCGAGGAAGAAAGTAATTAAACAAGAAAAAGAAAACAATAAAAAAATTAAAAGGTAGCATAGGAGATATATCATGGAGTGTTCCCCGTCATGGTAACTTTAATTTGCTTGAATATTATCCCCATTTTATTTTTCTTCTTTACTGAAACTGATCCATTTTAACAAACTTGTCAGTTTCATTAATCTTAAAATGGTTTACTCCTGAAGCTGCCGCATCCTTCAATGCCCCCACCTTAAATAAAGTTCCCTCACTTCTCTAGTTCCACCTCTAAGAGGTGGATATACATTGGCAATTTGGAGAATTTGGGGGGGGGGGGGGGGGGGTGTGGGTGTGGGGGAAGAAAAAAATGGGAGACTGCTCCTTCCATTTGCTAAAATAGTCTAATGTTAATATTTTTCCCCTTCCATCCACAAGGTTGACTAGCAGAGAAGGTTTTCCAAAGAACTTGTACAATTGAAGGTTCTCGGAATGGATAAAACTATGAAATTTTATGGGGGGGTATTTCAAAATAAGAAAGTTACTGATGTGGGATGGAGGGGGATTCAGGGTTTGGGTGGGATTTTTGGTGGAATTGGATATGATCACAGATCGCAATCCGAATCTTAGCTTCACCGCTTATGATTCAATTCATGGGATCCGAACCAGTACCAAAAACAAACAGCTTATCAAAATTTTCATAATAATAATCATTAAATCTCAAAGTCCACTACATGGCTATATATAGTCTATGATACGTGTAGTATACGTGCAATTATTGATAACATTAAATTTCAATCAAATCTACGCAAATAAACTCAATTAAATCCTAAATCTTGACCAAATCAACTAAAATCTGAAATCAACTAAAATCTTGAATCTGCCAAATCTGGACCATTCGCTTTCCCGATCATTCTCCCCGGCTTGAAAGCATTCTTCTCTGGTGAATGCAGTAGTAATCAGCAAGGCAAACACAACCGGGCTGAATCACATCACAAATCCTCAATCGGTTGAACCAAGGTGGTGGAGATGGAACTGACTTCCATGACAGATCTGCTTTAAAAGATGGCAACTCGAGCAATGCACAGATAGCAGATAGATGCGCATTCTCCTGGGTGAGAACCAAATCAACTGTACTTCTCACCATGAGTATCATTGTAACGCCCCGATCCGGAGGGTACGGAGACGTTACTGCGACGTATATACGAAGGTCGGAAATACCCTAACGTATATACGCTAAGCATCAATACATGCAAGAATCAGAGACGGAAGCATAATGGTAACATACATTCCAACAGAAATAGCGCAAGTACATGGTTATCACAGAGAATAATATAACATTACATGAATGTTACATTACCAGGAAGTACAAAAGTACATAATACATGATGAGATATACAAAAATAGAGATGTGCTCACGAGTAACAAGAGGGCCTCGGGAGCCAAATAGGAGAAGAACCGGGAAGAACTACGGCATGATCAAGCTCCCGCTGCACTCTGATCTGCTACAGTCAAGCCACCGTGATCCAGGCTCTAAAATCTGGACATGAGAATCCAGGGTTGTTAGCAACCCCAGCGAGTACAAAAAAATAAAGCCAGATGGCGTGCATAACAGATACATGTGTACAGGAAATGTGTATCGTGGATATAAACATGTAAGAACATGAAATATGACAGTCAGTAAAGCAACTACAGGAAATCAGTTATATAAGCTCACATTACCGATCAGTGAGATTAGTACGTCGAAGGAATAATCCAAATAAGGAAACCCTCATATATATACCATGTACATCACGTCACCGTAATCTGAGTTTATATAATCTGACTTTTCCTTCACAACAGTATAATAATGAAATAATATGGAAGCAATCAAATAATCCAACAAGATAGCACAAGTATAAGTGATGGGCAGTATAGGTCAAGAGTATAGCTAGTCATATATCAAGAGCAGGTTATTATTAGTTATTAAGACTCATCTGATTTGTATACATCGGTATGTGTCCCATCCCACATACCTCAGCATACAGACCGAGGAGTAAGTTATTGGAAACTGATGAAGATTGACGAACCATGCTTAGGATGGGTCCCGTACATGCCCGGGACAACGGTCCAGGAGTATCCGGTACTGAGCCGGAACGTACCGCTAGGTACCGGGACTTATTGTACGCCCGAACAGGAATAGGATGTCACCGCTCCCACAGGAATAGGCCTAGGGGCTTATGGTACAACCGGCAGGCAAGGGAGTAGGGGTGCCAGTACACCCCACGGAAACGCCTGGTGGCCTCCAGGTCGATCCAAGTATATGGCCGCGCGACACTATAAGACCATCATAAACATGGAGACTATATCGGTAATCATCAGTTTCCCCCATCCCGGTGTAAGTTGTCTATTTATTATAATTTGTCCACAGAGTATTCACAATAATTTATATTCATGGTTATCCTATTACGGGGTCAACAGGAGTATAGTATCAAGAGTAATGTCAGGAGCCTCCCTATTTCAGGGGTTCAAGTATACAGGAATACAGGAGTTCAGGAGTACCAAATATATGGTAATAATATAATAGTCATGTCATGTCCCCGTAACAGTGATAATCATGAATATGTCACATAATCAGGTATCGGGGGTGGTAATGTCCAGTCAAGGGTCAAGATGTCAATCCAGGTATTTGTACCACATGAAAACATGTCACATACCATGTGTCAGATGCAGGTGTCAAGTATGTCATATCAAGTACCGGGTCCATATATCGGGTACAGGGTAAATGCCAAGTGCCAGAGTCATATGTCACGGGTCAAGTGTAGCATGGCAAATATCGGTGTCAACTAAAGCATGGTAAATACCGGAACCAAATATAGCATGACAATCATCGAAATTAATATAGCATGGTAATTATTAGAATTAAACATAACATGGTAATTATCAGGATTAAATATGATAATTATCGAAATTAAAATATAGCATGACAATTGTTGGAACTAAATATAGCATGGTAATATTGGTGTCAATTATTGGGTGCCGGTGTAAATACCAAGTGCCGGTGACAAAAATCATATCCCTGGTGTAACATGCCAAGTGTCGGTGTCCTAAATCACATATCAGGCACAACAAGTCCAAGATCGGGTAAATACCGAGTGTAACGTCATTTATTAATTTACATAGCATGGTATCATGTATTAAATTTACGGTATTTAGTACTAGACATGCTAACATATTTACATCACAGTTCCAAGCTTAAAATACAAGAGTGTTATTTTTAAATATATTAAAATACTTGCATAAAAATAAACGCATGTCAAAATGAAGTTGTACTCGCCTGAAACCGGGTAAAATACCGGTTAAAATCCGGGTAACCAGCGAACCGTCCAAGTAAACCTTTAGCCCACTATAAATATTAAAATATATAAATATAATTATTTATATAAATATTTTTAGAGGGAAGAAAGAGGAGAGAGAGAGAGGAGAGAAATTTGTAAGAAAAAGGGGGGAAAAGAGGTGTAATTTTGAAAAAATTTAGGATTTAAATGAGGAGGGTAGGGGTGTAAATAGAGGGTTGTAGTTTAGGAAAAAGGTTAGGGGTATTTTTGGAAAGAGGAATTTCTTTTGTTTTATTAGGGAATGAAAGAGAGAGAGAGAGAGAGAGTTGAAGAAAGAAAGAAAGAAAGAAAAAGAAAGGAGGAGGAGGGGGGAGTTCGGCTCCCCCACCGCCGCGGCGGCCGGCCGGCGCGGCGGCGGCGGCGGCAGCGAGTAGTGCGCGCGCGCGGGTGGGGAGGAGGAAGGTGGAGGTTAGGGTTTTGTTGTAGTTGTTGTTGTTGTTGTTGTTTACGAAGGTGGTGATGGTGGTGGTGGTGGTTGTGGTGGTGGTGGTGGTGTTTGGTGGTTGTGGGGAGATAGATGAGGTGGAGGAGGTGGTGATGGAGTAGTTAGAGGGGAGGAATTTGGTGGTGGAGAGGAGGAATTTTGGAGGAAATGGAGATGGAAGATGATGGGTTTTTGGTTAAATTGGAGATGGTGAGATTGAATTGGGGGTTGATGGAAGTGGAGGAGGGTTGTGGGTGTTGGGGGTGCGGTGGCGGCGGCTTGGGCGGCGCGGAGGCGGTGGTGGTGATGGTGGAGCGGCGGGCGTGGGTTGGGTGCGTGAGTGGAGGTTGAAGATGAAGAGGAGTTTGGTTTTGTTTTGGATTTTGATATTTTGAAATGAAGGTAAGAAATGGGTAAGGTTTAATAGAGAAAAAGATGAGTAAATGGGAGTGGTTGATCACTGTTGATTCCATGCCCTGATCTTCTCCCTGCCTGCTGTGTTCGGTGGTGAGGAGATGGGAGTGGGTGAAGGAGAAGAAAAAAAAAGAAGAAAAGGAAAAAGTCAAAAAGGGAAAAAAAGGATTTAATAAAATAAAATAAAATAAAATAAGATAAAATAGTTTAAATTTTTTTTATTATTAAGTATTTTATTTATTACAATTTCTGAAAGTATAAGTAGTGGGGTAGGGAAGGAAAAAGCACAGAAAGTTAAGACCGGTAATAAATATTATTATTTTAATAAGGCGAAAATTTGACTGTTTCAGAATCCTTCCGAAAAATTCTCAAAAATAGAAAATATTATTCTAAGATATTGGTGAAATCGGATTTGAAAAATATAGTGTAGTTTTCAAAATAAAAATCCTAGAATCTTCCGGCGATACCGGCCGACACCAGGATCGGTGAAATTTTAATAAATTTTGAAAAATCTCAAAAAATGTTTTTAGCTAGAAAATGATATTCTAAGATGTACTGTGAAAGCCGTTTTGAAAATTCAATCCCATTTGAAAACTAAAAATCCAGGAATCAGTCAGCGATGCCGACCGACACCGGTTTTAGAGATTTTGCAAATAATTCTGAAAAATTCCAGAAAATCATGAAAAATCTAAAATATTGGAAAACAGTCTCTGAAACTGAAAACGGTCCAATCGGACTACCAGAAAGTCAAATCGGGCTCTTGGTTGGTATCGGGTTCCTGGTCCGGGTCAGGGCTTACAGTAGATCTGAGAATCCAGATCTGATACTCAATAATATGAGAAATCACAACTTAAAAACTAATATTAGAAGAAAATTACAATAACATGATTGAAAAAGTTGGGACACGTATCTGGGCACGTATCCGGGAATGGGGTGCTACAATCTACCCACCTAACAAAAATTTCGTCCTCGAAATTTCTATAAGGAGGGAGATGAACACAAAAAGGAATAGGAATGAGGATTTATACCAATCAAGATATGAGTAATGAGGATAATTCCCACAAATCGACTGAATGATAAACTCAAGACTGAGACATCTCTGCACTACTGCCATATATATCCTCTGACGGTGTCATAATAATACTGAACTGACGTCTGCTCTTTCGGACTGCGAAGCAAGGCTGATAAACCCATAAAATCCATAATGCTGAAATCCATAATATAAAATCTCCGGAAATCCATAGAAATCCATAATATAATATAAAGTCCCGCATGGCATGAAGCTGTCCTTGACAAAGAATCCATAGTAGAATTACCGATACTGCATACACACTGTTCCTCCAGAATACCAAAGATAAAGAAAATCCCGATAATACTGAGCATGAATCAAGAAGACCAATAATTAAGAATTCCTGAATACTGGCATTGCAATCTCTGAAAGGCATAACCGAGAATATAGAATAACCACAAAGAATTCTGAATACTGACTTCTGAATGACACCCGACTGCACATGAAACATTAAAGAATACCCAATCTCTGCAAGGTTGGCCGAATGGATCGTTCATACGGATAACGCAATAGCTCAGATACAATGAGAAAACATGTACATCGGATCCATGAAAACATACAAGGCAGAAGAAGTCCGAGGAACGGCTAGAGTGCTAAGCACTGAAGGGACTAGCCACAGACGGAACCAAGCCTAGGTGAGACCATCGCGTAACACATCTCAGGCGTTAAGCATTAGGGTGCAGCGGAGCTAACGCTCTGCGAGGCTCGCACATGGCGGAGCTCATGCAGCGAAGCCAGTGCGTAACACAACGCTAAATGCTAAGCACTAGGGTGCAGCGAAGCCCACACCTGGTTAGGTCCACGGGTGACTAGAACACAACCCTCGCTTGGCGAGGCTAGCGGGGTCCGTAGTCCATCAAATCAATAAAAACTGCCAGAAGCTGGTGGCTCTGAGAACACGATCAAGAATCACAATAATCGAAACGAGTCCCGAATGCTGTCTCCATAACTCTGTCTGGCAGAAGCCCTAAATCTGAAATACTGTTCCATACCGATGTTCCTCTGGTAATGATACGGTCTGTCTGATTATATAAGTGATGACTACTCCACTTGCTGTGCTGATTTCCCCATGATGTATCCACATACACTAGAATAGGATGCGAGGCCGAAAAACCATCCAATATAAGACCAGGTGATGCACCAGAGTTAAGAATACCAGAACATAATGATAGCGAACCACATCTGTCTTGCGGCTACCCTACTAGTTTATCCATATCTTGAGTTGGTATAAGAATGAAAGGATTGGAAATGGAAAAGGATGGAAGAGGTTCAAGAATCAAGAGAAGGACGATCAAGAGGGAATAGATAACTTTGTACTTGCAGTTGGGTTGTATAACCACGACTCATGCATTGTACCGAGGATGTGAGAGCCTAGGCTCTGATACCACCCTGTAACGCCCCGATCCGGAGGGTACGGAGACGTTACTGCGACGTATATACGAAGGTCGGAAATACCCTAACGTATATACGCTAAGCATCAATACATGCAAGAATCAGAGACGGAAGCATAATGGTAACATACATTCCAACAGAAATAGCGCAAGTACATGGTTATCACAGAGAATAATATAACATTACATGAATGTTACATTACCAGGAAGTACAAAAGTACATAATACATGATGAGATATACAAAAATAGAGATGTGCTCACGAGTAACAAGAGGGCCTCGGGAGCCAAATAGGAGAAGAACCGGAAGAACTACGGCATGATCAAGCTCCCGCTGCACTCTGATCTGCTACAGTCAAGCCACCGTGATCCAGGCTCTAAAATCTGGACATGAGAATCCAGGGTTGTTAGCAACCCCAGCGAGTACAAAAAAATAAAGCCAGATGGCGTGCATAACAGATACATGTGTACAGGAAATGTGTATCGTGGATATAAACATGTAAGAACATGAAATATGACAGTCAGTAAAGCAACTACAGGAAATCAGTTATATAAGCTCACATTACCGATCAGTGAGATTAGTACGTCGAAGGAATAATCCAAATAAGGAAACCCTCATATATATACCATGTACATCACGTCACCGTAATCTGAGTTTATATAATCTGACTTTTCCTTCACAACAGTATAATAATGAAATAATATGGAAGCAATCAAATAATCCAACAAGATAGCACAAGTATAAGTGATGGGCAGTATAGGTCAAGAGTATAGCTAGTCATATATCAAGAGCAGGTTATTATTAGTTATTAAGACTCATCTGATTTGTATACATCGGTATGTGTCCCATCCCACATACCTCAGCATACAGACCGAGGAGTAAGTTATTGGAAACTGATGAAGATCGACGAACCATGCTTAGGATGGGTCCCGTACATGCCCGGGACAACGGTCCAGGAGTATCCGGTACTGAGCCGGAACGTACCGCTAGGTACCGGGACTTATTGTACGCCCGAACAGGAATAGGATGTCACCGCTCCCACAGGAATAGGCCTAGGGGCTTATGGTACAACCGGCAGGCAAGGGAGTAGGGGTGCCAGTACACCCCACGGAAACGCCTGGTGGCCTCCAGGTCGATCCAAGTATATGGCCGCGCGACACTATAAGACCATCATAAACATGGAGACTATATCGGTAATCATCAGTTTCCCCCATCCCGGTGTAAGTTGTCTATTTATTATAATTTGTCCACAGAGTATTCACAATAATTTATATTCATGGTTATCCTATTACGGGGTCAACAGGAGTATAGTATCAAGAGTAATGTCAGGAGCCTCCCTATTTCAGGGGTTCAAGTATACAGGAATACAGGAGTTCAGGAGTACCAAATATATGGTAATAATATAATAGTCATGTCATGTCCCCGTAACAGTGATAATCATGAATATGTCACATAATCAGGTATCGGGGGTGGTAATGTCCAGTCAAGGGTCAAGATGTCAATCCAGGTATTTGTACCACATGAAAACATGTCACATACCATGTGTCAGATGCAGGTGTCAAGTATGTCATATCAAGTACCGGGTCCATATATTGGGTACAGGGTAAATGCCAAGTGCCAGAGTCATATGTCACGGGTCAAGTGTAGCATGGCAAATATCGGTGTCAACTAAAGCATGGTAAATACCGGAACCAAATATAGCATGACAATCATCGAAATTAATATAGCATGGTAATTATTAGAATTAAACATAACATGGTAATTATCAGGATTAAATATGATAATTATCGAAATTAAAATATAGCATGACAATTGTTGGAACTAATATAGCATGGTAATATTGGTGTCAATTATTGGGTGCCGTGTAAATACCAAGTGCCGGTGACAAAAATCATATCCCTGGTGTAACATGCCAAGTGTCGGTGTCCTAAATCACATATCAGGCACAACAAGTCCAAGATCGGGTAAATACCGAGTGTAACGTCATTTATTAATTTACATAGCATGGTATCATGTATTAAATTTACGGTATTTAGTACTAGACATGCTAACATATTTACATCACAGTTCCAAGCTTAAAACAAGAGTGTTATTTTTAAATATATTAAAAATACTTGCATAAAAAAAAACGCATGTCAAAATGAAGTTGTACTCGCCTGAAACCGGGTAAAATACCGGTTAAAATCCGGGTAACCAGCGAACCGTCCAAGTAAACCTTTAGCCCACTATAAATATTAAAATATATAAATATAATTATTTATATAAATATTTTTAGAGGGAAGAAAGAGGAGAGAGAGAGAGGAGAGAAATTTGTAAGAAAAGGGGGGAAAAGAGGTGTAATTTTGAAAAAATTTAGGATTTAAATGAGGAGGGTAGGGGTGTAAATAGAGGGTTGTAGTTTAGGAAAAAGGTTAGGGGTATTTTTGGAAGAGGAATTTCTTTTGTTTTATTAGGGAATGAAAGAGAGAGAGAGAGAGTTGAAGAAAGAAAGAAAGAAAGAAAAAGAAAGGAGGAGGAGGGGGGAGTTCGGCTCCCCCACCGCCGGCGGCGGCCGGCCGGCGCGGCGGCGGCGGCGCGGCAGCGAGTAGTGCGCGCGCGCGCGCGCGGGTGGGAGGAGGAAGGTGGAGTTAGGGTTTTGTTGTAGTTGTTGTTGTTGTTGTTGTTTACGAAGGTGATGATGGTGGTGGTGGTGGTTGTGGTGGTGGTGGTGGTGTTTGGTGGTTGTGGGGAGATAGATGAGGTGGAGGAGGTGGTGATGGAGTAGTTAGAGGGGAGGAATTTGGTGGTGGAGAGGAGGAATTTTGGAGGAAATGGAGATGGAAGATGATGGGTTTTTGGTTAAATTGGAGATGGTGAGATTGAATTGGGGGTTGATGGAAGTGGAGGAGGGTTGTGGGGTGTTGGGGGTGCGGTGGCGGCGGCTTGGGCGGCGCCGGAGGCGGTGGTGGTGATGGTGGAGCGGCGGGCGTGGGTTGGGTGCGTGAGTGGAGGTTGAAGATGAAGAGGAGTTTGGTTTTGTTTTGGATTTTTGATATTTTGAAATGAAGGTAAGAAATGGGTAAGGTTTAATAGAGAAAAGATGAGTAAATGGGAGTGGTTGATCACTGTTGATTCCATGCCCTGATCTTCTCCCTTGCCCTGCTGTGTTCGGTGGTGAGGAGATGGGAGTGGGTGAAGGAGAAGAAAAAAAAAGAAGAAAAGGAAAAGTCAAAAAGGGAAAAAAAGGATTTAATAAAATAAAATAAAATAAAATAAGATAAAAGTTTAAATTTTTTTTTATTATTAAGTATTTTATTTATTACAATTTCTGAAAGTATAAGTAGTGGGGTAGGGAAGGAAAAAGCACAGAAAGTTAAGACCGGTAATAAATATTATTATTTTAATAAGGCGAAAATTTGACTGTTTCAGAATCCTTCCGAAAAATTCTCAAAAATAGAAAATATTATTCTAAGATATTTGGTGAAATCGGATTTGAAAAATATAGTGTAGTTTTCAAAATAAAAATCCTAGAATCTTCCGGCGATACCGGCCGACACCAGGATCGGTGAAATTTTAATAAATTTTGAAAAATCTCAAAAAATGTTTTTAGCTAGAAAATGATATTCTAAGATGTACTGTGAAAGCCGTTTTTGAAATTCAATCCCATTTGAAAACTAAAAATCTAGGAATCAGTCAGCGATGCCGACCGACACCGGTTTTAGAGATTTTGCAAATAATTCTGAAAAATTCCAGAAAATCATGAAAAATCTAAATATTGGAAAACAGTCTCTGAAACTGAAAACGGTCCAATCGGACTACCAGAAAGTCAAATCGGGCTCTTGGTTGGTATCGGGTTCCTGGTCCGGGTCAGGGCTTACAGTAGATCTGAGAATCCAGATCTGATACTCAATAATATGAGAAATCACAACTTAAAAACTAATATTAGAAGAAAATTACAATAACATGATTGAAAAAGTTGGGACACGTATCTGGGCACGTATCCCGGGAATGGGGTGCTACAATCATGATCTCTTATGACTTTGTCTCCTGTAGAAAGATCTGCAAAGAATCGTACAAGTCAGGCGATCTCAGGGACACTGGAATCCTCACAGCTGGCGAAGATGACACTAACTCCATAGCAAACTTCACTGGGAGGTTTGCTGAAGTCTCTACGATAGGCTATTTTATCTCTGGCTCTTCAACAACTGCTGATTCAGGCTCAGGGTCAAGCTCAGCTGCAACTTCTGATTCGACAAGAACTGGAGGCTCTGGATGTGTGTCAATCTTTACAGCCTGACTTGCTACATATTTCTCTAAGGCCTCCCGAAGCTCAGTGCAGATATCAGCAAATGATCGGCTCTCGGGCTCAGGCTCTTGCTCAATATTGTAGTCTGCCTCAAATGCATAAAGGTGTGGAGCATACAGACTACGAAGATGATCTCGTAAGACAAACCAACACTGATTGTCGATATGACTGTCTTTCTACACCAATAAGCCTGTCCAACCTACCTCCTTTGGGCATAGTGGTACTTCTGACATCAGAGAGAAATAAGAATTCTTCAAGATTACTTTCCCACTTTTTATACTCATCATGAGAATCTCTATGAGAAAGCTACATTCATATCCCGTTTTACTTTCTTTTCATCACCATCAATATATATGTATTTACCATAGAAGTAAAAACCCATATAGAAAATTTAGTGTATAAAGATTAGAAGTTACCTATGGATCTTAACGGCTCGAACTAAGCTCAAATCAGACTGGAAATGGGTCAGAAACGCTAATCTTCTGTTGCGGAAATAGTATTGCCAAACACGGGCTTGTAGAAGTCATACTTGTTGTACAACTATTGTGAACTCTTTACAGTAACTCCAGGACTCAGTTACGCATCCAACGATTCAGACGGAACTCGAATCAGACTCCGAATGGGCCTGAAACGGACTCCGATTGCGGCTGCGCTTGCATAAACAGTGCCAATGAGCAGTAATTTTACTATTTTCAGGGAACAATAATTTTTTTGATATCTTTTCTTTTTCCTCTTTTTTATTAGGAAGTTCTGCTCTGATACCAAATTGATGTGGGACGGAGGGGGATTTAGGGTTTGTGGTGGGATTTTTTGTGGAATTGGGGAATAATTGTCGAATTGGATATGATCACGGATCGCAATTTGGATCTTGGCTTCACCGCCTATGATTCAATTCATGAGATTCGAGCCAATACCAAAAGCATATATAGCTTATCAAAATTTTCATAATAATAATCATTAGATCTCAAAGTCTATTACATGGTTGCATTATAAGTGCAATTATTGATAACATCAAATCTATTCAAATAAACTCAATTAAATCTTAAATCTTGACCAAATCTGCTAAAATTTAAAATCAACTAAAATCCTTAATCTACTAAATCTATACCGTTCGCTTTCCCACAAGTTACATTTAGGAGAGAACTGTCAAAAGACACTAAATTTTGTTTCTCGTGTGAAAACCTCTGGTGATGTTTCCGATGTGAAAAACCCCCGCTTTTAGTTTTGCGAGTAAAAAGCCCCTTATCACCACCTTTTGCAATACGAGATACTTCACATTTTAGTATTCATGTATTAACCTCTAGAGATGGGGCTTGTTGTTGTGACGTCAGTGGGACACACATGGATTTCATGTAATGCGGGTCACACCTTGAAAAAATATCGCCTTATAAACTGTTCACCTTTAACTTTGTTCTGTCTACCTTCGGTCTGATTCTCTGATATTGGATTTGGAAGCGTGAAATCTAACAAGTTCTTTTTCATGCAACTACATTAAATGCGTCTTTATGTCAAATTAGACAATTAGCACCAGAGTGAATAGTTTTTAACGAGATTTCTTATTTAATATAAGAAAAAAATATATTGGAAATGCTTACTTTTCGAATGGAGCAATTAGAGTGATATTTTCTAATTAGATGACAAAAATATATTAGGAACCTTATTGGATCTTAGTCTTCTCATTTTTTTTCTCTTAGACTTGCTCTTTTTGTTTGTATTGAAATTCAATTTATAGAATTTCTTTGTCATAGCAACATTTTCATTTAGTGTTCATAGTAACTTGAAAATAACAAATATATTAAACTATAAAGTTGACAACTTCAATATGAAAGTTAGACATACTGAAATATAAAGTAGACAATTTAAAGATAAAATAGATAAACTGAACGAAAAGGGAGACAAATTTACATGAAAGGTGGATAGATTCACACAAAAGGTTGGCACATTGAACTAAATGTAGACAAATTAAATTGAAAGGTTGGCACACTGAATTTAAAGGTAGACAAACTAAATAGAATTGAAAGGTCGAGACAATTTCACATGAAAGCTAGATCAGTGTGAAAATAGACATTTCCTAAGAATGATAGACCAATCTTAAAGATAGTCGGACTAAACTGAAAGGTAGACACTTTCACATGAAAGGTAGACACATTCAACATAAAAATAGACAATGTTATAAGAAATATAGGTAGACTGATCTCAAGGGTATATTGACTGGATCAAAAGGTCGACAATTTCACATAAAAGGTAGACACATTCAATGTAATAATAAACAATTTTATAGGTAAACCTATATCAATGGTAACAAAGTTAGATAATTTCATATGATAGGTTGATAGACTGAATTAAAAACTAGCAATTTCATAAAAAACTAGTTATTCCAATCTCAAAGTACATAGAGTGAACTGAAAGATAAACAATTTTGTATGAAAAGCAGAGACATTGAGCTGAAAGGGAGACATATTCGTATGATCAGTAAACATATTGAATTAAAAGTAGAGAGTTTTAAGTAAAACCTAGATAAACTGAACAGAACTTGTACACTTTACACAGAAAATACTTCATCTTTCTTTCTCCTTTAAAGAGAACACATTTCATGAAAACTTTCACACTTAAAAATCTTTTAACAAAAAAGTTTGTTTTCAACCAAAAAAAAACCTCAAACCTTCATCAAATCCGTGCTTTGTGAAGAAATTGAGAAATTTTTTTTTTTTTTTTGGGGAAAAAAAGACAATTTTGATAAATCAATAGAAAAATTGTGATCTAATCTCTTAAGAATCCATTGTTGTTTGATTTGATCACAACTATGTGAAAGAAGATAGTTAGAGAAGAAAGATAAGTGAAAGGGTTCTTAGATATGAGAATAAACGAGAAAGGAGATGAGTGGTAGGGGTAAAAAGGAAATTTCTCCTACCCAAATACATAATATTCCCAAGAATACATGTTTAGGGGGGGGGGGGGGGGGGGGGTTGGGGGTGGGATGGGAAACAAACCCGGGGGGTTTCACATGGAAAACATGACCATGGGCTTTCTCACATGGGAAACAAAATCTAGGGTCTTTTTCACATTTCCCCCTACATTTTAAATGACTCATATAGCTTTTTGACAGAGTCAATGTGTTGCTTGTTCTGTGCTCTAGATTGTTTTGTTAATAGAATTCAATGTTCTTTGATTGCAGGGCTGGAAAGAAAGGCCTGTCTTTGGGAAAATACGGTACATGAATTATGCTGGCTGCAAAAGAAAATTGATGTCGACGGCTACATTGCCTATGTGAACAAGTTGGTTTGTGAGACCAGGAAGAGAAAATTAAACAGTCCTTCAAGTTCGACAGCGAAGCAATCTAGAATTACGACTCCACGTTGAAATTAAGCAATCAAGGTTCCTTTTTTCTTGTTATACATGATACTTGGTCAATTGAAGGAAAGTTGCTGCATCCACAGCACATCAAGAAAGCGGTCTATGCTGATCCTTGGCCACCAACTGAAAGAAAATTGCAAGTGCAGCTCATTGGAGTTGAAATATAGATATAACCATAGTTTTCAAGGTAAATTATAAAGCAGAAATGTAAAATTGGTTAGAGATGAGTCATTTTTGGTGTGTTGCAGTATTACGAGCAAAAGGGTTTGCTGCTATCCATTTTATATGCTAGCCTTCTTCAAATGAATGAAGCTGGGACCCGAGAGACTTGCATTATTAAGAAATTCTTGGAGAAATTACTTTATAACATTCTGAAGGCTCAGCTCATATTGTTCATTTTGTTCATGGTCTACCTCTGCTCTTAAGATTACGATGAGACATCTGAGAACTGATCTGCACGCTTATAACTCTGATTTTTCAAGTTCAAATGATATCTCACATGCGAGTGTTCATTAAGCATCTTTTTTGGAGAATATTTATTATATTAAACATTTGTTGTCTTCTCCGCAACTATCAAGCATTTAAATATCCACATCCATGCAGTCGTGCATTCGTTCAAATGTAGTTGGTGCTCCTGTTCTTGGATAAACCTGTGCTTTCTCGGTCATCGTGGTCCAGTTTGAACATTGAACAACAAAATGAGACATTTCTCCAATTCTGCAGATTCCTATGGCAAGTAAATTACTTATGCTTATCGTAATATACAAGCTTGAACTTCACCGATTTCAGCGAGAGAAACCTGAAAACCAAATAGCAGCAGTTCTCATTGTCCAGTCTAGGTTCCCTGCTCCTCTTATTAGTTTCATCACCCGATTTTTCCTGCTTGAATCAGTGTTGTACCTTGCTGGGACAAAATGAAAGAGTGCATGGCCTCCTAAAAAACAAAGAATGTTTACTTGAGCAAGCACCTGAAAGTAGGTCTGCATCTTCCGAAGAGAAGTATAATGTCAAGCACCGGAGTTTCGATGTCAGCAATGTAGATCAGAATGATGCTTTGGACTGGCAAGGAACTGTTCCCACCTGCCAGTTTACATCTCCCAACTTCAGCAAGAGGAAGGGAAGGAGAGGGAAGAGTGATCTGGCCACCAGAACGAGCCCTGTCACACCATCAGTAGCATGTTCTTCTGCATGCATATGCTCCACTGCTCGGATATGAATTACCAGCCTGCCATAAAATGATAATTAGTAAATCAAGAGGTTAATTAGGATATCTGGCACTAGTTTATTGATGACAAGACAAAGGTGTGCAATTTTTTAATTATTGTGCATGGTACGTGAAAAATGATGCCCAAAACCATGACACTCGGTATATTTTTCCAAGCTAACCGTGTGCATTGTTGCGGTGCTCAAAGAAATAAGCAGAGGTAGGTTGTTGGTTGGTGGTGGTATGGGAGCTCAGAAGGGGACAATGATAGGTGGAGCAGCAATGGTGGCCGTCTCCAGTGACACTGCTAGAGAGCAAACGTAGCAGGGTGCCACACAGCCATGATGGTGGAGGGCAGTGACACTGGGATTGACGGTGGTGGTGGCGGCAATAATGACAATCATGATGAAATCCAACAATGAGGATCATGGTGGTAGTGGACCATGGTTGGCTGCCATGGCGGCAGTTGTGGTAATGACAGCAATAGCAGTGGTGGCAGAGCCGATAGCAAATGATGTCTGCGGCGGCTAGAAGTAGTGGCAACAATGACAATAGCAATGACATTGGAGATAGAAAATGGAGGAAGGGTAGGGATTTTTAGGGAATAAGATTTTTTTATATTTATATATATATATATATATATAGACTCCCACTATGTGGGAATGTATGTAACCTAACTATCTAATCATCATGGATGGAATACATGGGAATCTGGTACAAACAGGAAACTAATACTTCGGAGAATCTTGAGCTGTGTTATATGCAAAACAAAGAATCTACATTGCTGACCCGGCGTGGGTCTGGTACGGTGCGTGACGTAAGCCAGCCTACTCGCTTCAAAATTCTTTTTGAAGCGGTACAGGTGCAAGACTGACCCGCCCGCTTCATAATTTTAAAGCGGGCTGGCTCTCGACCAATTGCAGATTGCAACGGTTCTCTGAACTGTTGCAATTGCAACCAGTTCTGACAAGAACCACTCAAATCGTACCATTCACTCCTATATAAACATGGGATACTCACATCAGAATTCACGCACAACTCAATATTCTTCTCTTCTCTGCTCTGAATATTCCTCCAAAAAGTTTTAGATAAAATTTCTTTTCGAATTTTGTCTTGGTTCAAATTGGTCATTTTTCTGAATTTAGTTCTTCCAACTAGTAAAAGGTATTGATCAATCTTTGGTTCGATTGTATGGTGTTTTTATTAATGCTATTCAAAAACCATAAAGGAGTGTTGTATCTTAGGAGACCAGCATCTATCAACCTGTTAGTACCGTAGCGGGAAACATAATTGTTTTAAGAATATTTTTTTATGCGTAACTCACCCCATATCTTGTAGATTTTGAACTAACATTTTTATTGCAGGAGTTATGCTGAAATATTTATTTCTATAAATATTATTGATGTTATATTGATTATACAGAGACTGACTAATACTAGTGTAATTAGTGTTTAACTAAAGAAGAAAATTGAAAGACGGTTCTTAAATTAAGGAACATTCTATTGAACGGAAAACCTCCCGATTGATATGCGCCGACCTGGCTAATTTGATCAGTTCATCTTGATTAGTTGTCGAAACCAACAACAGCCACCTATTGGTGGCAATAAGTATAAAAGAAGGGGCACCTATTTCTGTTTTGGACTTCTTTTGGGTGAAACAGTTTGAATCGCAAACTTGTATTTTGTAATGAAAAACTTGTACATAAGTGAAGACTTCAACTTGTAAAGACTTGTATCAAACTTTTAATTGATGTGTAAGATATGTTTCTGAATATATCAAATTATGCTTCTGAATATGTTTCTAAAAGTTTGTTAACATTGTTGAATATAATTGGTTATGTGATATATTTCAGAATTATACCAAAAATTGCAATTACATGTGACAAATTTCTTTCAAGTTTTGATGTATGTTTTTCTATATGAGATTTTGAAATTATATGTATAATAACTTTATATATTTTACAAGATCATATACCTGACTTTTACTATGATTTTGAGTTTCTCAATTCTCGATTAGGTATTATGGGTTGATTTTGAATTTATATATGTAAAAACTTTATATATTTGACATGCTTATATATGTGATTTTTACTGTGATTTTGAGTTTCTCAAATTTTAATTATATGTGACGGTTTATATATGTGACATGTTTATATATGTTCTGAATTCTGTCTTATATTGGATGTGATTTGGTCTCTTAGTTAAGAATTTTTAGTTTCTAATGATACTTGTGCTGAGAATTTATAAAGTTTGTTAAGGATTTTGAGTTTGTAAGTTTACTTGTACTGACAAATTTTTAAAGTTTGTTAAGATTTTGAGTTTCAAAGTATACTTACATTGAGATATTTCTGAAGTTTGTTAAGAAGTTATTCTATGTTCACTTGATGTGAGGAATTTCTGAAATTCGTTAAGCATTTTGAAGTTCTAATTTTACTTGTAGCGAGACTTCTCAGGTCTCACCAAGTCTCAATTGAATTTTGCTTTCAATTTCATTAAAATAGATTACATTATGCTAACAAAAAGACTTTATAGACTCCATCTAACAACTGAATTATCTTCTACTAACAAAATACAAATTTAAACACAAAACTTCATTAGCTTACACCAAGTCTCAATAGAATTTTGCTTTCAATTTCATCTAAAATACAATACAAATTATCGTAAGAAGAAGACTTCATATACTCCAGCTAACTACTAAATTGTCTTCTACTAACAAAATGCGATAAACAACAGATTCCATCAGCTTACATTAAAATTTCATCAAATATACAAATGCAAAATATTTACAATAACCCCTATTAATTTGGGAAAAATTTTGAAGAAAATTGTAATACCCCGTTCCCGGAATACGTACTTAGTTGCGTATTCAGTCTTTCGTCCGTATTTTCGATTTACTTCCTGTATTTGACCGATTTTAGTTTTAAAAATCATTTTCCAATATTGTATATTTTCTATGATTTTCTGGAATTTTCCTGAATTTAATTAAATATTTTCAAAACCGGTGTCGACCAGTGCCGCTGATCAATTCCCGGATTTTTAATTCACAAACAGTTAGGAATTTCTAGAAGTTCCTTTAGATATTATTTCTTAGAATCATATTTTCTATCTAAATACTTTTTCTGAGAATTTTATGAATTTATGAAAATTCCAACGGAGTCGGTAGATAACTGATTCCGGGATTTTTAGTTTTAAAACTATAAGTTATTTCTAAAAACGAATTTCACCATGAGCCTTAAAATATTATTCTTGATTTTGGGTAAAATTTCGGGTCGTTCCGAGATACTTGAATTTCGGACGATTTCGGTATTTTCCGAATTGTTTTCCGCATCTTCGACTTAAACCTAGAAACTTGTCTTTTCAACATTCTTAATTTTTCAAGCCAAAGAAAATATTTTCCTTTTTATAATTCCTCTCTTTTTCCTCTTCTTTATTTTCCTTTACTTCCTTCACAAACCACATGATTTTCCCAATTTTCCAAAATTCCCTTTCTCCAAATTTCCAAAGAATCCCACTCACTTCCACTTAATTCCTTTTTAATTACCACTCATTCTCTCTCTCTCTCTCCCATGGCCGGCCAAGTGGCCAGGTGAGGGACACCTCACCCTCTCCTTTCTTGCAAAAACCCTCTCTCTCCTATCTTAATTCCACTTCCTTTGCAAAATCCCAACCCTATATAAACTATTTCCTTTACATTTCCATCCTTTTCTTCTTCCCTTCAACAAGAATAGCCTTCTCCCAAAGTTCCTCCTTCTTCTCAACCTCAACCCTAACTCCAAGAGCTCCACCAGGACATCATCTCCACCTCAAGCAACCACCTTGGAGCTTGGATCGTAGCTTCCTTCGCCGTCGGAGACCACTTGGGTGATTTTCGTCAACAACGATCCTACCGAACTCGTAAAGCTCCAAAATAACCAATCCTAGTGAGTATTCTTACTCACCAAGACTAGATTAACCCCTGGTATACTTGTATCTACACCTCTTGTACACATATGTTATCAAAAATCATGATTTGGACCATCAAACACAACTTCCAGAAAATCTGTTCTGTTCTCTGTTTTCCCACGATTAGTCGACTTAACCTAGGAGCTAGTCGACTAGAACCCTTAGTTGAAACTTAACCTTTTTCTAAAATGCAGTTTTAGTCGACTTACCCCAAATATTAGTCGACTAACCTTCCCTGGAAACAAATCTCAACTCTCTGGAAATCACTGTTAGTCGACTCCTGATTCCACCTAGTCGACTAATCTTTCCTGAATCAGAAACCCAACTCTCTGTATCACAGACTTAGTCGACTTAAGTATCCGTTAGTCGACTTGAGTTCACTGTTAGTCGACTAACCCTCCTACCCTAGTCGACTAACTTTCCCTGAAACAGAATTCCAACTCTCTGTAACCCAGTTTTGGTCGACTAATCCAGACTGTTAGTCGACTAGAGACCACTGTTAGTCGACTAACCTTTCCACCTAGTCGACTAATTCTGACTGTTTATCTTAGTTGATTTCTTTTCTGAATTTGGATATTACCCTTGTTACATGTGTATTATATTATGCTTGTTCATGCTTCATAACTGATACTACTTGACCTATTACTGGATGGATGTTATCTCTTGTAACTTCATGACTTGTTATTACATATTCTCGTTTCATGACATGTTAAATAGTGAATATCACCACTTATCATGCCATCTCTTGAACCAAGCATGATG
Source organism: Agave tequilana (assembly GCA_038442645.1). Lineage (NCBI taxonomy): Eukaryota > Viridiplantae > Streptophyta > Magnoliopsida > Asparagales > Asparagaceae > Agave > Agave tequilana. The sequence goes on from JAVJIF010026565.1 coordinate 30,040, forward strand.
CATTCAACTTTTGTATAAAATGGACCAACTTACATTGGGTCAGGGGGAAACATGCGGATATCGATATGTGTTCGTGTTTACAGTGGCATTAGGTATATTGTACAATTATATTCCGGTCTAACCTGAGGGCCTCCAGGAGACCGAGGGGAGTGCTTGCTCCCTCTTCCTGAGTACTATCATGATAAGGGCATACATAAGTCCCTCCTGAATAGCCTAGCGGCTGGCTTCCGTCACCAAGCAACGAAACAATCCTGGACCGTTATCCCGGGCATGTACGGGGTCCTCTGTAAACATAGTTCGTTGATACCCCCGCTGTTTCCAATAACAACCTTGTGTTACTAGGATATGGATCTATGTGCGCTGGGACGCTGGGTCACATAGCTAGATATCACAGTAAGACAAGTAATAATAATAATAGACTTTAGCTATATATCCATTTCATTCTGACTTTAGTTCTTTATGCTTTCATTACTTGTTGATTTACATTCATTATGCTGACCCATCCTTATTATTCATATCTCTTAGCCACTTGGCTATAACCTGTTCATTTTCGGGAGGTCCTGACTCCCTTGGATTTGTATGTTCAGGTTCCGAAGCTTGGATCGAAGTGGAGCCATCCACAGAAGATCGAGCTTTCTTTAGCGAGCAGGCTGATTAGTTCCAGTCCTTGCGCCAGATCTTTCTTTTTGACTCACGGGATCTTCATCCTACTCGTGAGCATTTTGTGTTTATGTTGTATCTTTTGCTTTTGGACTTAGTTGTGATAAAAGATACATGTAATGTGTAATATTTTATCATATCTTGTGATGACTTGTACTTGTACTTTTATGTTGGCATATGTATGGAAATCACGCTTTGTCGTGCACTCTGATCCTTGTTGTACTTTTATGCTTAGCGTGTATACGTGGGGGCACCTTTTGACCTGCGTATATACGTCGCAGTGACGTCTCCGTATCCGTGGGATCGGGGCGTTACAGGTTGGTATCAGAGCCTAGGCTCTCACACCTATAGTACAACTAAGCAGCAAATTAATAATTTGCTATTGCCAACTACAATGTACAAAGTTATCTAGTCCTTCTTGATTCCTTCTTGATTCCATCCCTTATGTCCTAAACTCCTTCCATTTTTCCAATTCCAGTCATCTTTTATCAATTCGGTATGGAGAGAAGGACGGGACGTAACCATTCCGGGCAAGCATCGAACGGACCCACGGGAGAGAATGTGGACATTCTGAGGGTCATTCAGACGATGATGGAGAACCAGCAGCAGCAGACGGAACTCCTCCGGCAAGAATTGGCAGCACCGAAGGAACAGAGGCCGGGAAATGTATCGGACTTCAGGCGGCTGCAACCAGCCATATTCACGGGTGAAGAGAAACCCCTGGATGCTGAGCAATGGCTGACAGATACCTCAGACTTATTGAATGCAGCTCGAGTTCCAAAGGAGAATCAAGTGGAGGTTGTTAAGATTCAATTGAAGGATATAGCCAGAACTTGGTGGCTAGCTGAGGAGGCCAGATTGGAGAAGCCTGTCACCTGGGACACTTTCTCCAAGAGCTTTTATAACAGATTCTTCCCTGCCACTGCTCAGAAGGACATGGAAGAGCAGTTCATCAGACTTCAGCAAGGGAATAGGTCCGTGGATGAGTATGCCGCGGAATTTCTCAGACTTAGCCGCTTTGCTCCGTACATGGTGACTGACGAGGAGAAGCGGGCTAGTAGGTTCCAGCAGGGCTTGCAGATGGACATTCAGATGTTCTTAATGCCCCAGCAGCTGAAGACTTATTCAGAAGTTTTCACCATAGCTCGAGAGGTGGAGCGTGGGCTGGAGAAGAAGCAAGAGAACCGGATGAGGAACCAGGCCATGAAGAGGCCATTTCCACCTATGGGGAGAGGAGGCCCTTACAGAGCAGCGAAGGTTCAGGCTATGAGGCAACCATTCAGACCGGCTCCTTACCAGACGGCCCAACCATTATCCTTCTGCAGTTATTGCCAGAAGCCAGGCCACATTCGACAGAATTGCCGTAGGGCAAATGGGTTATGCTTGGTGTGTGGTTCCCGGGACCATTCCATAGAAGCCTGTCCACACAGAAGGATGGGGATAGCCGGCCAAGCTTTACCAGCACTATAGGGACCGAATGGACGGAGGGCACTTCCAGGGCCACCGGGACAGAGAAATCAGGGACCGATGATCGGGAGAGTTCCTCCCCCTCCTCCACAGCAAGCTTTTCGCCCAGTCCAGAGGGGAGCTAGGACAGCAGCAGGGCGTGGAAGGGGTCAAGCCTACAACTTGACGGAAGTAGAAGCTGAGACTTCTGAGGAGGTGATAACAGGTAAAATCAGGGTGCATTCTAAACCTGTTTTAGCCCTCTTCGATTCCGGTGCTTCACATTGTTTTATCTCAGATCATTTTGTGGCATTGCATTCTATACCTGTTAAAGTGTTAGACCACAAATGGGAGATTAGTACTGGGAATGGAGTAGTCATGTCTTCTAGAGTTTGTGCTGATTGCCCAGTAGAACTTTGTGATAAGACCTTGGCCATAGATATGCTCGTGCTAGACACCAAAGGGTACGACGTAATCTTAGGCATGACCTGGCTCAGTCAGTACTATGCAGTTATTGACTGTAGGGAGAAGAAGATTATTTTCAGGATCCCCCGTCAACCGGAATTTCAATTTAGTGGAGAGGTGAAGTCTACTAAGAGGAAGACTCGGTTGACTACTTCGGAGGTTCAGAAGGGAGTACCGGTGTGGGATGAATTTTCAGGAGTCTTTGCTGAGATCTCAGGGCTACCACCTGAAAGGGTGATTGAGTTCTCAATTGATACTGTGCCTGGAACAGCTCCTATATCCAAGGCTCCGTACAGGATGGCACCTGCGGAGTTAGAGATTCTGAAGAAGCAGCTGCAGGAATACTCAGACAAGGGATTGATTCGGCCAAGCGCTTCACCATGGGGAGCTCCAGTGCTATTGGCGAACAAGAAGGATGGTGGTAAAAGGCTTTGTATTGATTATAGAGAATTGAACAAGGTTACCATCAAGAACAAGTATCCCTTACCAAGGATTGATGATTTGTTTGATCAGCTTCATGGAGCCCGGGTATTCTCTAAATTGGATTTGCAGTCAGGTTACCATCAGCTAAGGATGAAGAAAGAGGATATTCCGAAGACGGCATTCAGGACCCGTTATGGCCACTATGAATTTCTAGTTATGCCTTTCGGAGTCACCAATGCCCCTGCAGTTTTCATGGATTTGATGAACCGAGTGTTCTCGCCCTATTTGGATCAATTTGTTGTTGTTTTTATAGATGATATCTTGATCTATTCAAAGGACAACAAGGAGCATGCAGAGCACTTGAGAATTGTATTGCAGACTCTCCAGCAGGAGCAGCTTCATGCTAAGAGGAGCAAGTGTGATTTTTGGTTGGACAGTATAGCCTTCCTTGGACACATAGTTTCAGCAGAAGGAATTTCAGTGGATCCCAGCAAAGTCCAAGCAGTGAAGGATTGGCCAATTCCGGAGACGGTGACTGAGATTAAGAGTTTTCTTGGACTAGCCGGATATTACAGACGCTTTGTCCAAGACTTCTCTAGGATTTCAGCCCCGTTGACCAAGCTCACCCGGAAAGGAGAAAGGTACATATGGACAGAAGAATGTGCTATGGCATTTGAGCAGTTGAAGCAGAGACTCATTTCAGCTCCAATCTTGAGGACTCCCTCAGGAAGAGGAGGGATGGTAATATTCAGTGATGCATCCGGAAAAGGCCTGGGATGTGTACTTATGCAACATGATCATGTTATAGCTTATGCATCTAGGCAACTGAAGCCTCATGAGCGGAACTACCCGACTCATGACTTGGAGCTAGCAGCTGTTATATTTGCTTTGAAGATCTGGAGGCATTATCTTCTGGGAGATAAAGTGTTGATATATACGGATCATAAGAGTCTCAAGTATATTTTCTCACAGAAGGAGTTGAACATGAGGCAGAGGCGGTGGTTGGAGCTTATGGCGGACTATGATATTGACTTGCAATATCATCCAGGCAAGGTCAATACAGTACCAGATGCACTGAGCAGGATGCCAGAGAATAGAGTGCTTGTCCAAATCACTCAGCAGAAGGAGTTGATTCAAGACATTATCAGATTGGACTTGATGTTGGTTCGGGGAACTGAGAAGGCGGGACAGTTCATGACCATGCAGATTCAGTCAGCATTGATAGATGAGATCAGGGAAGCTCAGAAGGAAGACCCCAGATTGCAGCAATTCCGAGCTCAGGTAGAGGCTGGATTGAGGACTGATATCAGTATTCATCCGGATGGTGCCTTATACTTTGGTAGCAGGCTTTGTGTTCCCCAAGGAGAAGTTCGACAGAAGATTTTGGCCGAAGCACACAGTTCAGTATATTCCATACACCCAGGGGGAAACAAGATGTATCAGGACTTGAAGAAGCAGTTTTGGTGGAATGCTATGAAGAGGGAGATAGCCCAGTATGTTGCCAAGTGCCTGGTTTGCCAGCAGATAAAGATTGAGCATCAGAGGTCAGCTGGACTTCTACAACCTTTACCGATACCTGAGTGGAAGTGGGAGCACATCACCATGGATTTTGTCACGGCATTACCTCGCAGTCCTAAGGGTAATAATGCTGTGTGGGTAATCATTGATCGCCTCACCAAATCAGCTCACTTCATACCATTCAGGGTAGGTCAGTCAACAGAGGTTCTGGCAGACAAGTACATGAAGGAGATAGTTCGTCTTCATGGAGTTCCAGTTAGTATTGTATCAGACAGAGACACCAGATTTAGATCTCATTTCTGGGAAAGTCTCCAGGAAAGTCTTGGGACTCGTCTGAAATTCAGTACTTCATATCATCCTCAGACAGACGGACAATCTGAGAGGACTATCCAGATTCTTGAAGACATGTTGCGGGCCTGCATGATTGAATTCCAGGGATCATGGGAAGACCATCTTCACTTGGCTGAATTTTCTTATAATAACAGTTATCAGACAAGTATCAAGATGGCACCTTTTGAAGCATTGTATGGAAGGAAGTGCAGGTCGCCGATTTGTTGGGATGAAGTCGGTGAGAGGAGACTATTGGGGCCAGAGATTCTGATTCAGACAACAGACAAAGTCAGGATTATCAGAGATCACCTCAGAGCAGCACAGAGTCGGCAGAAGAGTTGGGCGGACACACGGAGGAGGCCATTGGAATTCCAAGCAGGAGATCATGTGTTTTTGAAGATATCACCTACCAGAGGAGTAATCCGGTTCGGTACTCGTGGAAAGCTTAGTCCGAGATATATCGGCCCATTCGAGATTTTGGACCGAGTGGGAGATGTGTCTTACAGATTGGCATTACCGCCATCTTTGGATGGAGTTCATAATGTATTCCACGTATCACAGCTGAGGAAGTATGTGAAGGATGATAGTCATATTCTGGATCACTCCGAACTGGAACTACAACCGGATTTGTCATATCAAGAGCAGCCGATGACCATTTTGGATAGAAGTGTCAAGACATTGAAGAACAAGGCTATACCATTGGTGTTGGTGTCTTGGAACAGGCATGTGCCAGGAGAAGCCACGTGGGAACGAGAGGATGTTATCCGTGAGCGTTACCCTCACCTCTTCGCATCTTGATTTGGTAAAACTCTTTCCTTCTATCCTTCTCTACTGTTATCCTTCTTCTTATCCTTCTTTGCTGTTACCTTTCACTTTATGAAATTTCGAGGACGAAATTTTTGTAAGGTGGATGGATTGTAATACCCCGTTCCCGGAATACGTACTTAGTTGCGTATTCAGTCTTTCGTCCGTATTTTCGATTTACTTCCTGTATTTGACCGATTTTAGTTTTAAAAATCATTTTCCAATATTGTATATTTTCTATGATTTTCTGGAATTTTCCTGAATTTAATTAAATATTTTCAAAACCGGTGTCGACCAGTGCCGCTGATCAATTCCCGGATTTTTAATTCACAAACAGTTAGGAATTTCTAGAAGGTCCTTTAGATATTATTTTTTAGAATCATATTTTCTATCTAAATACTTTTTCTGAGAATTTTATGAATTTATGAAAATTCCAACGGAGTCGGTAGATAACTGATTCCGGGATTTTTAGTTTTAAAACTATAAGTTATTTCTAAAAACGAATTTCACCATGAGCCTTAAAATATTATTCTTGATTTTGGGTAAAATTTTCGGGTCGTTCTGAGATACTTGAATTTCGGACGATTTCAGTATTTTCCGAATTGTTTTCCGCATCTTCGACTTAAACCTAGAAACTTGTCTTTTCAACATTCTTAATTTTTCAAGCCAAAGAAAATATTTTCCTTTTTATAATTCCTCTCTTTTTCCTCTTCTTTTTTTCCTTTACTTCCTTCACAAACCACATGATTTTCCCAATTTTCCAAAATTCCCTTTCTCCAAATTTCCAAAGAATCCCACTCACTTCCACTTAATTCCTTTTTAATTACCACTCATTCTCTCTCTCTCCCATGGCCGGCCAAGTGGCCAGGTGAGGGACACCTCACCCTCTCCTTTCTTGCAAAAACCCCCCTCTCTCCTATCTTAATTCCACTTCCTTTGCAAAATCCCAACCCTATATAAACTATTTCCTTTACATTTCCATCCTTTTCTTCTTCCCTTCAACAAGAATAGCCTTCTCCCAAAGTTCCTCCTTCTTCTCAACCTCAACCCTAACTCCAAGAGCTCCACCAGGACATCATCTCCACCTCAAGCAACCACCTTGGAGCTTGGATCGTAGCTTCCTTCGCCGTCGGAGACCACTTGGGTGATTTTCGTCAACAACGATCCTACCGAACTCGTAAAGCTCCAAAATAACCAATCCTAGTGAGTATTCTTACTCACCAAGACTAGATTAACCCCTGGTATACTTGTATCTACACCTCTTGTACACATATGTTATCAAAAATCATGATTTGGACCATCAAACACAACTTCCAGAAAATCTGTTCTGTTCTCTGTTTTCCCACGATTAGTCGACTTAACCTAGGAGCTAGTCGACTAGAACCCTTAGTTGAAACTTAACCTTTTTCTAAAATGCAGTTTTAGTCGACTTACCCCAAATATTAGTCGACTAACCTTCCCTGGAAACAAATCTCAACTCTCTGGAAATCACTGTTAGTCGACTCCTGATTCCACCTAGTCGACTAATCTTTCCTGAATCAGAAACCCAACTCTCTGTATCACAGACTTAGTCGACTTAAGTATCCGTTAGTCGACTTGAGTTCACTGTTAGTCGACTAACCCTCCTACCCTAGTCGACTAACTTTCCCTGAAACAGAATTCCAACTCTCTGTAACCCAGTTTTGGTCGACTAATCCAGACTGTTAGTCGACTAGAGACCACTGTTAGTCGACTAACCTTTCCACCTAGTCGACTAATTCTGACTGTTTGTCTTAGTTGATTTCTTTTCTGAATTTGGATATTACCCTTGTTACATGTGTATTATATTATGCTTGTTCATGCTTCATAACTGATACTACTTGACCTATTACTGGATGGATGTTATCTCTTGTAACTTCATGACTTGTTATTACATATTCTCGTTTCATGACATGTTAAATAGTGAATATCACCACTTATCATGCCATCTCTTGAACCAAGCATGATGCATTCAACTTTTGTATAAAATGGACCAACTTACATTGGGTCAGGGGGAAACATGCGGATATCGATATGTGTTCGTGTTTACAGTGGCATTAGGTATATTGTACAATTATATTCCGGTCTAACCTGAGGGCCTCCAGGAGACCGAGGGGAGTGCTTGCTCCCTCTTCCTGAGTACTATCATGATAAGGGCATACATAAGTCCCTCCTGAATAGCCTAGCGGCTGGCTTCCGTCACCAAGCAACGGAACAATCCTGGACCGTTATCCCGGGCATGTACGGGGTCCTCTGTAAACATAGTTCGTTGATACCCCCGCTGTTTCCAATAACAACCTTGTGTTACTAGGATATGGATCTATGTGCGCTGGGACGCTGGGTCACATAGCTAGATATCACAGTAAGACAAGTAATAATAATAATAGACTTTAGCTATATATCCATTTCATTCTAACTTTAGTTCTTTATGCTTTCATTACTTGTTGATTTACATTCATTATGCTGACCCATCCTTATTATTCATATCTCTTAGCCACTTGGCTATAACCTGTTCATTTTCGGGAGGTCCTGACTCCCTTGGATTTGTATGTTCAGGTTCCGAAGCTTGGATCGAAGTGGAGCCATCCACAGAAGATCGAGCTTTCTTTAGCGAGCAGGCTGATTAGTTCCAGTCCTTGCGCCAGATCTTTCTTTTTGACTCACGGGATCTTCATCCTACTCGTGAGCATTTTGTGTTTATGTTGTATCTTTTGCTTTTGGACTTAGTTGTGATAAAAGATACATGTAATGTGTAATATTTATCATATCTTGTGATGACTTGTACTTGTACTTTTATGTTGGCATATGTATGGAAATCACGCTTTGTCGTGCACTCTGATCCTTGTTGTACTTTTATGCTTAGCGTGTATACGTGGGGGCACCTTTTGACCTGCGTATATACGTCGCAGTGACGTCTCCGTATCCGTGGGATCGGGGCGTTACAAAAATTCAATTCTTTCAAGTTGAATTCTTGCCTTCTTTATCTCAGCTCTCAATTGTGCATTTTTCACGCAACTTAAACTACATGTCGTTATAAACTATATGTCATTATCTCAACTTGTTTCTTCTCATTGCTACAAGTATCTATCAATGTAAAATTACAAATTTGGATCTTTGAGTGTGTGAGGGGATCCTTCCATTAAAAAAACATGCATTTAACCTTCTTCAACCTTAGACAACTCCAAAACCTTCGACCTAGGTTACTCCTGGTCCAAGATGTTTGTAATGGGTACTTAACTCCATAACAGCACAACTTCACTTCTCTCCAATTGGTGTCCTCTAATTAATTCTCTTCAAATTCCGATAGCCAACTTGAATTTCTTCTCATGGAGTTCGGCAATGACATCGTTAATAGAAACCTGTGAGAGAGAGATTAAAGAAGGAAAAAAGACAAGATTGAAAAAATCCTGAATTTTTAGGGTTTGACACCAAAAATAAAAAAATCTCAAGGAAGGACTTTATTTGGTGAGGGAACTAAATAGGGACAGTTGAAGATAATTTGGTCTATTAATTATCACGTAAGATGCATGTGTTGTACGGATTTAACGTCTTAGTAACAAAATGTATGATGTTAAATGGATGTTAAAGTTGGCAATAGCATTGTATTTCAAAAAAATGTAGGAGGTATTTTTTTTGGGCACACCCCAAAGCAGTGGGTATTTGATACAAATTTGCCTAGTTACATATCGGTAAAAATCGTAGCACTATTATTATTTAAAAGAACGAAGGCCAAGACATATAACAGTTATACGAGGAGCAAGAAAATAAAAAATAATAAGAGCGGATATTGCCACTCAAAACAATGATGAAGGCACCCACATGATTAAGGCACCCCCTGGTGTTAAAGGCACCCATTAAAATCTAAAAAATTCTCAAATTACTCTATTCCTCCTCTCTCTCCATCTCTTCTCCTTCTCCCCCATCCACCTGTGACCCCCGCCGGCGATCCCCTCCTCGCCGGCCTCCCCCCACCTCCAATCTCTCTTTCTTCCCCTTCTCTATCTCTCTTCGGTGAACCTCCTCCCCCGCCGCCTCCCCGGCCCCCTCCGCCTCTAGCGAACCCCCACACACTCCCCGCTCTGCTTGGTCTGCACCCTCACCCTCCTCCCCCTGCATGCTCTCCTTCTCTTCCATCTCCGGTGCCCTCATAACGCCACGTCCCCGCCTCCTCCGGCTGCCTCCCTCCCCCCGCTCCCCAACGCCATCCCCCCTCAACCCCCTCCCTCCTCGTTGGCGTTGATGGGTTTTAGGTATTACAAACAAACTTAGACTTTTAAGGGAGCATGCAACCTAAAACATGATCTGTGTTTTCACAATTGAATCTATAACTATGAACATAAAAAGAATCCTAATATTCTTGTAAATAATTAAGATTACTACAGAAGAAAATAGAATTACATACCTTTTAGTTGTTGTAGCAAACAACTAAAAATTATCCCTTCAGATCTCTTGGAAGTAAGCACCACAAATGTCGTGCCTCTGATGGAATCACACCCAACGATCCAAAAATTAACTAAGTATGGATGAACTATCAAAGAGTTCTTCCAAGAGGAGAAAGAAGGAGGCTAATACTCAAGCCAAGAGGTTGTCAATTAGACTGAATCCCTAAGGCTCTATTTATAGCCTTGGATAGCCTCCAGTTTTCTTATCCCACCAATGTGGGACTAATTTCCCAAAGGAAATTTTGTTCTCCTTTTAGTTATACTTATTTTTGAATCTCGAGGGCAACCCAAAAGGACTATGCTGCTATCAATTATAGTTATTACTTAGACACCTAATCCAACAGTCTCCCACTTGGATAAGTCTAATAACTTCCTAATTGATCAGCAAATTGTAGCTTCCAAAAGCCATTGTCGAACTCTGACCTAGTCAGTTTCGTGTCCTAAGATAAGAGATCATATAATCCTTCGTTCTACAAGATATCATTTGAACATGAGACATGGAACATAATCAATCTCTTTGTCCAGTATTTTATTTCCCGATTTCTGATTTGTACTGACATAGAACTACTAAATGAACACATCAATTTAGTCCTGGTCGGGCCCGACACTATATGTCAACTTCAAATCACCGAGGGGCCCAAAGATATCGCTTTTCCCGTTAGGGCAAAAGGAACGAATAAACTTTGACCTATATGCTTGCACCATTTACTCATCAAATCATGCACAACAATACGTTTTATAACATCAAGTTACTGATGCGTTTACATATTATCAACGCACAACTGACTTGTAAACCACAACTCATATATCTCCATTTAAAGATTATAAGATATTATCGTCTCAGAATTACTCGTGATAAATTCCATGAAGTAATTCTCTGAGCGTGGGTTAATCCAATACTTAAATCTCCATTTCAAAGTACTCATGAACATTGCAGCAATACCATTGCTATGTCTAAAACTCTTTAGACAATCCACAACTCTATTCATGACAGTCTTTATTCACTACTTACTTCCAAAAGTATGATCGACTGTGGAATTCGAATAATCAAATTATTCGGGAAGTAAAACATGCAAAATGAAACACAATAATAAACAATTGACAAAAGGTAGTAAACAAACTCATAAATAATTCTCTATTATTTAATCACCAAAAGTCAATCACATTTACTTTGTTATAAGTTTCAAACTAACTATCTAACTGCTAAAACCAACATCATCTCTCAGACCAATGCTCCTAGCATGCTGATTGTGTTTAACCCTACTCAGACCCTTTGTGAGTGGATCTGCAGGATTATCTTCAGATGAAACCCTCCTCACTACAACGTGACCTTCTTCTACCTTGTGTCTGACAAAATGGTATTTTCTGTCAATATGTCTAGATCTGCTATGATCTCTTGGTTCTTTTGTTAATGCAACCGCTCCTTCATTATCACAGAAAATATCCATTGCTCCTTGATGGTTGGCACAACTCCAAGATCTTCGATGAACTTTTTCAACCAAATTGCCTCCTTTGATGCTTCGCTTACCGCTATGTACTCTGATTCACAAGTAGAATCAGCCACTGTGTCTTGCTTGGAACTTTTCCAAGTAACTGCTCCTCCGTTTAAGGTAAAGACCCAGCCAGATTGGGAACGGAAGTTGTCTCTATCTGTTTGAAAGCTGGCGTCACTATACCCAGTTACTCTCAATGTATCACAGCCACCAAGTACTAGGACCCAGTCCTTAGTCCTTCGCAGATACTTGAGAATATTCTTAACCGCTACCCAATGAGCTTTACCTGGATTTCCCTGATAACGACTGACCATGCTCAAAGCAAAGGACACATCAGGACGAGTACATGTCATAGCATACATAATAGAACCAACAGCAGAAGCATATGGAATTCTACTCATTTCTGCTATCTCTTCATCTGTACTCGGACTTTGAGTCTTACTCATTTTGGTATTACTCTGGATGGGCAGTTCTCCTTTCTTGGAATTCTCCATACAGAAACGTTTCAGTATTTTATCCAAGTAGGTACTCTGATTAAGTCCAATTAGTCTTTTACTCCTGTCCCTTAAAATTCTTATTCCTAGAATGTAGGCAGCCTCTCCTAGATCCTTCATAGCGAAACACTTTCCAAGCCAAGACTTAACATTTTGCAAGGTTGGAATGTCATTTCCTATAAGAAGTATGTCATCAACATACAATACCAGGAAGGTGACTATGCTCCCACTAGCATTGACATATATACACGACTCATCCTCACTTCTAGAGAAACCAAACTCTTTGACTTTCTCATCGAAGCAAAGATTCCATCTGCGAGACGCTTGTTTTAATCCATAGATGGATTTCTCAAGCTTGCATACTCCATTGGGAAACTTTGCATCCACAAAACCTTCTGGCTGACTCATGTAAACATCCTCAGCCAACTTTCCGTTTAGGAAGGCAGTTTTGACATCCATCTGCCAAATTTCATAGTCATGAAATGCAGCTATGGCTAGCATTATCCTAATAGATTTTATCTTAGCCACTGGTGAGAAGGTCTCATCATAGTCAATCCCTGGGGTTTGAGTAAAGCCTTTCGCCACCAGTCGTGCTTTGAATGTGCTTACATTACCATTCATGTCGATCTTCTTCTTGAAGATCCATTTACAACCAACTGTCTTCCGACCAGGTTGTTGATCAACCAAGTTCCAAACTTGGTTGTCATACATAGACTTGATCTCGCTGTCCATTGCCTCTTTCCATTTGGCTGCCTCAGGGCCTGCCATGGCTTCCTTGTAGTTCGTTGGCTCATCCAAATTTACCAGTGTATTGTCACTGATAAACGTGTCTCCATTTGCAGTTATATGGCAACCATAGAACTCAGTTGGCTTGCCAACTCTACTAGAACGCCTAAGAGGTAATGAAGTGTCAATGGGTTCAACTGGAATCTCTTCCTCTGGTTGAACCATAGCGGTTTCAAAGGTTCCTTCATCTGCTGACTCTTGAATTTCTTCAAGGTCAACGGTGCTCCCACTGTTCTCTTTGCATATGAGCTCTCTCTCTCGAAAGACTCCTCTCCGTGCTACAAAGACCACGTTCTCACTAGGTCTGTAGAACAAATATCCAAATGACTTCTTCTGTGGATAGCCGATGAAAACACATCGCTCACTACGAGGTTCAAGCTTGTCGTGAATTTCTCGTCTAACGAAAACTTCACAACCCCAAACCTTAATATGTGCTAACGAGGGAACTTTTCCTGTCCACATTTCGTGAGGTGTTTTGGCAACCTTCTTTGTTGGAACAAGATTAAGAATGTGGGCGGCAGTTTCTAAGGCATACCCCCAGAATGATATTCGAAGTGAAGCTCGACTCATCATGGAACGCACCATGTCTAACAAGGTTCGATTGCGTCTCTCAGCCACACCATTAAGTTGTGGTGTCCTAGGAGGTGTCAATTGTGAAACTATTCCACATTCCTTGAGATAGTCATGGAACTCGATACTAAGATACTCTCCGCCTCTATCTGATCGGAGCATCTTTATCTTCCTGCCTAATTGATTCTCGACTTCTTGTTTAAACTCTTTGAACTTTTCAAAGGTTTCAGACTTATGCTTTATTAAGTAGATATAACCATATCTGCTATAATCATCAGTAAAAGTCACATAGAATCGATTAGCATCCCTTGTGGCTGATCTGAAGGGTCCACACACGTCTGTGTGTATGAGATCCAACAAACCTTCACCTCTTTCACAAAATCCAGTGAAAGGTGATTTTGTCATCTTACCCAAAAGACAAGATTCGCATGTATCATCTGACCTTAGGTCAAATGATTCCAACACCCCATCCTTTTGGAGTTGAGCCATGCGTTTTTTGTTAATGTGTCCAAGACGGCAATGCCACAAGCACGCTTTGTCTACACCATTAGACGAATCAATTTGAAATACACTATTACCTAAGTTGTCTACACACATCACAGTTTCATACACACCATCACAAGGTAAAGCTTCAAAATAAAAATTGCCATTTTTATAAGCAGAAATAGAACCATTCTCATCATTAAAAGAATATCTAAAACCTTGTTTGAACAATGCATGAAAAGAGATAATGTTTCGTGTCATTTCCGACGAGTAGCAACAATTCAATAAATCTAAATTAACACCATTATTAAGCACTAGACTATAAACTCCAATCTTGGTGACAGGTGAAGATCGCCTATTCCCATGATCAAGTTCATTCTACCATGCTCCACATCCTCACTTTTTCTTAGTCCCTGCAATACAGAGCAAATGTGAAACCCACATCCTGTATCAAGGACCCAAGAATCAGAAGATGTTGCGTTAATAGACGAAATAGTGTATATACCTGCAGTAGATGGTTTTACTTTCCCATCTTTTAAATCTTGCAGATACTTTGGGCAGCTTCGTTTCCAATGTCCTTTGTCGTTGCAATAGAAGCAAGTGGCCTCTTTAGGATCAGAGACAGGGGTAATATCAGAACTGGTTTTTACATGAGACTTTCCCTTCCAGTTTTGCTTGGGAGGACCTTTCCTCTTTTTCCCCTTTCCTTGCCCAATGGCCAGAACGGTAGTATTAGCAGGAGTGGGGGCATCACTCTTTCCCTTCATCCCAGTTTCAGCTGTCCTCAGGAGGTTGTGCAATTGAGCCAATGTGGTCTCATTGTTATTCAAATGATAGGTCAAGATGAACTGATCATAACAACTTGGTAATGAGTTCAAGACTATGTCAATAGCCAACTCATCATCAATATGCACATTTAGCCTCACAAGGCGTTCCACGTATCGCTGCATCCTTTGCACGTGGCCGCTGACAGACTCTCCGTCCTTCATCTTGCTTGCTATGAGGGACTTTACTATCTCGTACTTTTCCTGACGAGCTCGCTTATGGTACTTTTCCATAAGGTCTTTGTTCATCTCGTACGGCCAGTAATCCTCATAGAATTTTTGCAGTTCAGGACTCATGGTAGCAACCATGATGCAAGCAACTTTTGTTGCATCCGTGTAGTGCTTCTTATAAGCAGCTAATTCTTCAGGAGTGGCCTTCTCTTCGTCAATTTCAACAAGTTCTTTGTCAAGGACATACTCCTTGTCCTCGAAACGAAGAGCCATTTTGATGTTGCGCATCCAGTCATTGTAGTTGGTGCCATCTAATGTCACCTTTGAGCAGATGTTCAACAAAGAAAAGTTGTGATTGGAGGAGGAGGAACCAGAAGCATCGTTAGGAGCAGACATTTCTAAAAGAAAGGTAGTTTGAGTTAGAAAAAAAAATAACCTTTAATATAACAACTCAAAATTGAAATATCGAGGTTAGGATCCAACTATGGAATTCACAACTTAGAAAAGGGATGCCGTAATCTAATTGCAAATTTCATACAGGTATGTCTTTTGAGACTCATTGAAACTATTCAATGGCATGTTTAATCTCAGATTATGCTCTTCCATTTGTGACTGGGATACCGAGGATCACAAACAAGATGTGAATAACCATGCAAATGTGCTTGGTAACCTTCATGTCATTTATCATCTCAATTGATGTGCTGGTAAACCACACACGCTCCATCAACAATGACAATTTATAAGATACCCATTACTGCTCTTTATTAGTCCCTATTAGTGTGCTGGTTAACCACACACGCTCCACTAATGACTTATAAAGTGTAATGTGCAATTTCATGGGTTAGCATACAATTTCACATTTTTCCCTTAAAGTAACTAAGATTGGGATTCAAGTAAAATTTAGTTACCTTTTATTATCATTATACCTTTAATGAGAATCAATATATATATGGTAAATAAATTTAGTTACCTTTTATTCTCATTATACCTTTTAATGAGAATCAATATATATATGGTAAATAAAATTTAGTTACCTTTATTATCATTATACCTTTAATGAGAATCAATATATATATGGTAAATAAAACTTAGTTACCTTTTATTCTCATTATACCTTTAATGAGAATCAATATATATATGGTAAATAAAATTTAGTTACCTTATCAATTCAACAATTATAGCAAATTCAATTGAAAACAAACCTGCTCTGATACCACTGATGGGTTTTAGGTATTACAAACAAACTTAGACTTTTAAGGGAGCATGCAACCTAAAACATGATCTGTGTTTTCACAATTGAATCTATAACTATGAACATAAAAAGAATCCTAATATTCTTGTAAATAATTAAGATTACTACAGAAGAAAATAGAATTACATACCTTTAGTTGTTGTAGCAAACAACTAAAAATTATCCCTTCAGATCTCTTGGAAGCAAGCACCACAAATGTCGTGCCTCTGATGGAATCACACACCAACGATCCAAAAATTTAACTAAGTATGGATGAACTATCAAAGAGTTCTTCCAAGAGGAGAAAGAAGGAGGCTAATACTCAAGCCAAGAGGTTGTCAATTAGACTGAATCCCTAAGGCTCTATTT
This sequence comes from Agave tequilana, assembly GCA_038442645.1. Classification (NCBI taxonomy): domain Eukaryota; kingdom Viridiplantae; phylum Streptophyta; class Magnoliopsida; order Asparagales; family Asparagaceae; genus Agave; species Agave tequilana. The sequence goes on from JAVJIF010026565.1 coordinate 46,567, forward strand.
ATAGCCTTGGATAGCCTCCAGTTTTCTTATCCCACCAATGTGGGACTAATTTCCCAAAGGAAATTTTGTTCTTCTTTTAGTTATACTTATTTTTGAATCTCGAGGGCAACCCAAAAGGACTATGCTGCTATCAATTATAGTTATTACTTAGACACCTAATCCAACAGGCGTCCCCTCCCGACCTTCTCGGCCTACTCCTCCCCCCAGTCTCTTCCCTCCTCTCCCACGCCCTTCCCTCCTCCAACTGCTGTTCGGCAAATTCGGCCGAACAGAGTTAGCTCTGTTCGGCCAACTCGGGCGGGCGTGAGGGAGGCTATGAAGGTTAGTGGGAGGGGAGCGCTGGCGAGAAGGAAGGGGGTTGAGGGGGAGGGAGTTCGTCAGAGGGAGAGAGAAGGGGGAAGTCGAGCGTGGGGGAGGGGGGAGGAGGGAGGCCGGAGAAAAGAGGGGGAGGAGGGAGGCCGCGCGGGGAGGGGGGTCGCTTGAGGAAGGAGGGGGGTCGTTTGGTGAGAAATGAGGAGGAGAAGAAGGGAGAATGAGGAAGAATAAAGGGAAAAGGTGATTCAGGGAGGCATTTTTTTCTTAAAAAAAAATAATGACACATTTGTAATTATTTTATGATACCTTCTCTACTTTGATGGGCGGCAATATCCGCTCTCAAATAATAGGAACGCGGGTAAGGTCATTATTATTATTATTATCTCTTAAAAAGACAAAAAGGGTAAAAGTTACAAAGTGCAGCTAACCCATAGACTGGTCTCGGCTGTAAATTACAATTTCAACCGACCTTCGATGCAAAAACCTCTGCTCGGTCGTTCAGTCCCGGCGAGATCTTCTCAACCAAAACCCCATTCCCTTTCTAATAGCAGCAGCAGCAGCAGCAGCAGCAGAAGCAAGAAGAAGAAAAAGACGAAGAAATGTCGACGTCTCCGTCGTCGCTGGGTCTCTCCACCGTCTCCATTCCCTTGCTCAGCGCCATAGTCGGAGGGGTCCTCGTCCTCCTCTTCTTCGCTGACTACTTCCGCCGCAAGCGGGCGGAGGTCACCACCATCGCCGCTCCCCCGAGCCCAAGCCCGCCACCACCAGGCCTCGAAGCCCCCTCCGCCAAGAAAACCCCATCCCAGATCCCACTCCCACGTCGCCGCCGACAAGGTCAATTGATCACCCTCCTCTCTCTCTCTCTCTCTCTCTCTCTCTCTCTCTCTCTCTCTCTTCCTCTTTCATTTCTCTTTTGGTTCTTGATCGCGGTCTATTTGGGATTCTATCTCTCAGGACCAGAACAAGAAGCACCACCCTCTGGTTGCCAACACGCTGAAAGGGCACGGCGATTCCGTCACTGCCCTCTGCTTCTCATCGGACGGCCGGAATCTTGCCACCAGTGAGCTCATTGATCCTTCTAGTTTTGTTAGGTTTCTTGAGATTTGATTTGTGTCTGGGAATTGAGTTTTAGTTTGTGTTGCAGCGTGTGCGGATGGAGTGGTTCGGGTGTTTCGGATCGACGATGTTTCTAGCAAAAGCTTCAAGTAGGGTTACTTCTAATATTAATTCGACATGAAAGTTTCAATTTTGTTCGAGTTCTTTGAATATTGAGACTGTTAATTGCAAAAAATTGATGGAAATTGCTATCTTTTTTTGTAACGGGGAAATTTTTGTTGTATGGAAAAAGAATGTGAGAATGTTGAAAGTGGTTTTCAATGTGGAAGTAGAAGTTGCACTTAAAATTCATTTCCCTTCCCTTTGCTTTGTTTAAGATTTGAAAATCAGACTATCTTCCTCTACTGGAGAGAAATATGTTTGATCCATAAAGAAATTGTATTTCAAAATTTCACTGCTTCACCTCCTTCTTTTTAATTATTATTATTTTTTTTTTCTAAACCTTCATTTACCAGTCACTTTGTTTGCAACTGAATGCAATCTAATTATTTGAAGTCGTGAACCGAACAGGCTTTTGAAGATAGACTTACCGGCTGGTGCTCATCCGACGGCGATCGCCTTTTCTGAGGGAGCTTCTCTTTGGTTGTGGCGGCTCAGGTTCTCTCTGGCTCCTCTCTTTACATGTATGGAGATGTGACTACCAAGCCTTCTGGCAGCGGGAAACAGCAGGGAAAACTCCCCTCGCCAGAGATCAAATGGGAGCATCGGAAGGTACATGATCAGAGGTCTGTGCTAACGATGGTAGCAGTTTCCTCGACATATGGTAATGGCGACGGAAGTACAATTGTCGCTTCGTGTTCTGAAGGTGAGAATAGTTTGATAGACCATTTTGGTTAGGACTTATGTCTGATATCTAATTTTGGTAGTACTTAATTTGTCCTTTAATATTATGAATTTCTCACTGCGAAATTGGAATTCCTGATTTATATTTGCGAGCAATCACCAAAGCTTGCAGTTTCGACTTTTACTTTGGTTGTAGCATTGGGTTAGTTCATTTGATTGTGTATTATATAGAAGTCTTAGATGTAAGCAAGAAGTTTTTATTACTTTTAAACATCAGAATATGGTTGCCCTTTGAGGTCCCTACGTCTTGACTCTTGAATTATACTATAACCACCTCCTTGTTCAACAAAGAAGATGTCTGTTGGTCATTAAGTAGCTTGTATTTAGGAAGATACTAACCTGAACCTCTAACCATGATGTATATTTTGAAGAAAAGAAATAAATTCATCTGTTGCAATTATGTGCAATAATGAGGACGTTGGCTTTTAAGTATTAATTGCTACAGAAACCAAAAAAAAAAAAAAAAAAAAACTGTCAACTGGTGTTAATACTCAGCTCGTTTCATCCTTGTGGCAAAAGTAACCTTATCTCAAGTGTTGCATTGTCAAATGTGATAGATGGGTTTTTGATGCAGGTATCATCAATACTGCTGTTCTTCCACTTCTGTGTTGCTGCTCTTCCGCTTCTGTGTTTCTATGAGAAAAACAATTAAACTGGTAATGGGAGAAGAGCTTGATTAGGAGAAGAAGCTGAATATTTGATAGTCTTGAGGATGTTGGTTGTATAGGAGACCAAGCACTATCTACATGTCAAGGTGCTCCGATAGAATGAAATTCATTGTCAGGTTTAGTTCTTGCAGACTTATTATACGTGGTGATCAAATATTTTAGGAAAGATCAAAGATTGGGATTGGAAGTAGATATGCCTCACGTAAATTGTCACCTCAGTATTAAGATTTCATCAAATGACCGTTAAGCTATCTGGAGTTTCTTCATATAAATCAAAATTTGTTAAACACGATAAAATTGGTTTGATTGAAGCTTTATGGTTCCAGATGATGAGAGGGACAAAAGATGCAGGAGACAAATGGGGAGATTGTTTTAATATCTCCATGTAGGTGATGATAGGAAATAAGGAATGCAAGAATTGTCTTGCTGAAATTGGAAGCTGAGCAACGGGAAAAGACAAAAGAATTGAAGCAATCAATTTATTCAGACTCTGGATCACCTATCTTCTACCTCAACTTTTAGTTATGTTGACAATATTCTAAATGGGAAATAAATGACAACACTTATACCAACTTCAAACAAAGTGATGTACTGCACGCAGGTGAGTGTCATCTCTCCACTGTGTTTAGGTGAAGTTCTTGATATTTCACATCATTTGGTTAGTAAGAGTAGACAGACATTGTTCTGGAAAAATTCAAAGAGATGCATTCATATTTTTTATGATGGCTTGACAAATTCAATTACCCACAACGGTGGTTCCATTCTAAGAGAAACTAAGACAACGCTAAACAATGAATGACCAGGTATATTGCCGTGTTGACTGATTTTGGAGCTACATGGACATTGTCTCAATGACAGAATTAGGCAAGACAACAAACTATCCTTATTTTTCTGTATAAAATTTAATTTTGTGACATTAAGTATTTACTTACAACATGACGGTTCAAACTAATCAGTATTTGAAATTCACAAATTTGTAGGGATTATATTGATAGCATAGAGAGTGCATTGTGGTTGTTGGTTGTCACCTACTTGTTGGGCTGCCATGAAATTGTGATAGAGTGACCCATGAATCAGGAGCACTTCTGATCATGGTTCACAGTCGCGGTCTCGGCCGCCGACTCGGCGGGCACTGAGACGGATCGGTCTCGGCGACTCAGATCGGTCTCGGGCGATACGCGGAAAACGCTACATAGAAATCTCAAAAATTCTGAAAAAATCGCGATAAATCTTTAAAAAATGTAGACATCCACATTCATATATCACATGTCCAAAACATATCACTTAGCACACTAAACATAAAGCGAAAACATAAATACACGCGTCGTCGGTAGAAGCATATCAAAATACATGCACAATATAGTAAATTGCACAACCTACATTCATAAATACATACTAATGTAGTTATTTTCATATTGAATTGCGATGAAGCACAAAATCATCATCATAATCATCTCTGCGGTAAGTAGATAAACCGATACTAGTGCTCATATATCTCTCAAGTTGTGGTCTGTAGTCATGGACATATGTCACACCATAATATTAGCATGATGTCAAACTCAACATTTACATATGGCCTTCAAGACTATAAGTTTCTTCATCAGCACTATTGTTGCCCTCGTTATTGTCATCATCACCACCGTCGCCATCATCGCCATCATTGTCATCATTATTATCACCATCTTCACCGTCATCACTACTAGAATTGGATAAAACCCTCACATTTTTATGACCACCATCATCTTCTGCTTCTCTTATACCTCGGAGGGGGGAGAGGGGTGAGAGATCGGAAATAGGTGAAGAGATGGAGGTGGAGGGGAAAGAGACAAAGAGAGACGGGGATGGAAAGGAAGAAGAGAGCGGGTGAGAGAGAGAGGGGAGAGAGAAATAGAGGGAGGGGGAGGGAAAGAGGCAAAGAGAGACGGGAGATGGAGAGGGGAGAGAGTTGGTGAGAGAGGGAGGGGGAGAGAGAAACAGAGGGAGGGAGAGGGAGAGAGACAGAGAGAAGGAGGAATATCACCTGGGGTTAGGGAGGAGCAGCCGACCGCGATCGGGCTGTGGTGGAGTCCAGATCTGAGCGGCGAAGATCGAGCAGCAACGACGATCTCCAGATCTGAGCGAGCGAGAAAGGTAAGTTTCTTTTTTTTCTTTTCTTTTTTTTCTTTATACCCGTTCGTCACGGGTGAATATATGTTTCGAGCCGACTCAGCCGAGAATCGGAGTCGACTCGGCTGAGTCACGACCGATTCGGCCTTGAATAGGCCAAGTCGGTCTCCTCTGAGTTGAGTCGATTGACTCGTGACTCGGACTCGTCTCGGAGCGGGCCGAGACGGATACGACTCGGCCGACTCGTCTCCGACTCGGCCGAGTCTTTGAACCATGCTTCTGATCTCTTCTTTTTAATGTGATGGAGAAAAAAAAATGAACCAGACATATTGATGTTCTAAATGTTGGATGTCGGGGCACCGTCGGGCGGCAAAGTTCCATGTATTTTGCCGATATTGGGTACATATTAGAGATATTTAAACATAAGGTGTCAATGTGAGTGGTAGATATATCACATATATTATGTCCTAAATGTCCTAAATTTAAGATAATACATATATAAAATCATCTAAAGCAACACGACATACTTACAACACGACGTTTCAAACTAATCGATATTTGAAACTCACAACATTTGTAGTGATTATATTGATAGTGTAGAGAGTGCATTGTGGTTGCAACTTGATGGTTATCACCTCCTTGTGGGCTCCATGAAATTGTGATAGAGTGACCCAGGAATTAGGAGCACTTCTTTTTTTTTTTTTTTAATGTGATGGAGAAAAATGAAGTAAACAGTTCGACGTTCTAAATGTCGGATGTCAAGCAACGTCGGGTGGCAAAATTCCATGTCTTTTGCGTATATTGGGTACATATTAGAGATAGTTAGTAAACATAGGGTGTCAATGCCAGTGGTGGATATATCACATATATTATGTCCTAAATGTTCTAAATTCAAGGTAATACATACTTAAATCATCTATAGCAACATACAACGTGCTTAAGATATACTTACCACGACAACTTGCATTAAATCTATAAGATAAACTACTTAAATGTTCTAAGTCATACGTAATTGAATATCAACCTATTAAATATGGACATAGAATCAATATTCAACATATATAAAAGATTAAAACCATATAAATAAACAATATAAGAAATAATAGTCCAAATAAAAACCACAGTTCAAAGATCATAAAGAGATAATGAATTGACTTGAATTTGTGAAGTCGCCAAATATCATAAATTTATAATACATAAGATCAAACAAGATAATACATTCTTTAATAGTCCAAACAAAGATCAAACATAAAAATTAAGCAAAAGTGCAACAGAACTAAACAACCATGGTCGAAGAGTTTAAAAGTTACAAATAGACAGACAATAAATGGTTCTTAAGCATAAACCAAAAGTAACATAATATCAAAAGCAATTAATATTTTTTATGCATCATGCATGAACTGAAGCATCTCCTTCTCAATCCTCCTTGGACTCGATCACATCATCATAGGAATGTTTTGTTCCACCTCATCCTCCAATAATGACTCTGAATGGAATGATGATTCTATGTCATCTTTTGTTCAATTCTCGGTTCCTTGGATTTTTATGCTGGTACTCCCTTTATATAGTTTTTCTTTTATAAGTCCTTGTTCTTGTATTCTTCTCTTTAGATTAGCTCTCATGGATTTTGCAACTTGCATTCAAATTAATTGTTCTGGAAAGATTTCATCATCACTTTCCAAATGCGGGTGCCGTTCTTTTTTTTTGGAGGTAACCACTTGGTGACCCTTTGTTCGATATCATAAGTGGCCGAAGGATTTTCAAGGCAAGTTTGCTCTTAAGTTTAACATTGAACTTAATGAAGACTAAGTCACACAATTCTTGTGCCTTAGTTTATTCCTCTTTTTTGTATGAATCTGTAAAAGAGAACTATTCAACACATAGAAAAGTGGACAACTATTTAGAAATCAAAGTAAATATTATTATTCATAATTTTTTATAGTTGTAATACCATCTAGTCCATCTCAAATGTGTTCTAATTTCTTTCACAATAGGAAGAGCTTGTTGTCAAGTTCACGACTCTCATTGTCATTATCGTCAACTTGGGAGCATCTGTCCCATAAAATTTTCACCAATTAGCTAACAAATCGACAATCATGATTGGTTATCAACTTAGTTAGCTTACTACTTTTTCATTAAAATGTAAACATTATTTACTAATTGAAGCATAATGCATTTATTAGAAAGTGAAAATTATACTGGACTGAGATTAGGATTATTTGCTCCATTCTTTGCAAAATTTCTCACAAAAAACCCTACTTGATGTTGATACAAAGCCAACTGTTCATTGATGTTCTCCAAGCTTGGGGCCTACTTGGATAGAACTTAGTCATGCACTCAAACAAACCTGTCCATAAAGATGCCGACCTTTTCAATTACCTCCTTGGCGTATAGATGTAGAGGTTCAGTAGTGTTCCGCTCTATGCAAAGGCATTTTAAAGCTTCTTTTCCAATCCTTTGTCAATAATATTCCATATAAGAACATGTTTCTTTTCTTTATGGTTGAGACTCTCATTGATTTTCTCTCTTATAGTTTCTATATCAGCGTAAAGAAAGTCCATGGATGACTTATTAACATCGACTCATTGAAGAACTTTTACTAGTGGAGAAAAGTGTTTAAGAGCAAAGTCCACATTGTCCACGAATTTATTGGAAACAACAATTACAACAACCTTTGAATACAAATTTAAAACAAGCTATTATTAACACATTTATGCAAATTTAGATGAAGTAAATTGCTAATTCTTATTTAATAACTACAAAACTCATACATTCTTTTTTCACATCCTTTTAAAAAGATTATGCTCCACCCATCTAGTAGAATTTGCTTTGACTCTTTCTTCTTTTCCGGCATTGAATGTAATGAGAAAAATGTAGTAGCAAAACTTGTAGCCCTAGGCCTAAGAAATTTTCCCTGGTGATCTCTCTCATAATGCTAAGAGCGATCGTGTGGCTATAGAGAAAAATCGACACGGATCTCTCCATGATGATAGCACTTCAGATGAGTTTGAGGTTGTCATTGTCAACTAACATCAAGTTCACCGTGTGTGTGCAACACAAGACGTCCAAAAGATGCTAGGCCTCTTCAAAGATAACAAGTTTGTTGCCAACATATTGTTTGATACATTATCTATGACAATTTGCACCACATTTGCTTTTTGTGTGTCATGAATTGCTTCATCAACAAACTTGTATATATAAGATGCATTGTGCTTTTCATATGAAGAATCCTGTAAATGCTAGAAGCCGTTCCTACAAGACAATGAGCAATGATGTTTATCAGGCTTCTTTGCTTTTGGTCCAATCAAACGTCGCTTATAAGTGAGTATCCATTAATAGAACAACTCTTCTTGAATGACTTGAGACTCTCCTTTGTCTCCTACACCTCTCTTTGAAGATAAGTCTCTAAGTTGAGAAGGTGATGGGCCTTTCATACCAACTCCAAATTCTTTGATGGCTTGCAACATTTGTTGGACTTGGAACAAGGAAGAGTGGCGTCCATTTTCTTCCTCTATCATTGGCGCAATCACTATCTGAAAATAGCATTTATAATCATCATTCATTTAAGTGCGAAGGCATTTCGGCTTCATAAAACCATTTTTATTATGCTTCACGACATCTTCCCTTGTTTTCTTCTTGTCTTTAGAATTCGTGATAGTTTGTTTTGTTTTAGCAAAGCCTGCCAACTCTTATGAAGTTCGAGCAGAATTGTTACACATGGTAGTCTTGATGGAACTGAATATGGTCCTTTGGGTTTGAGATGATACATCATCTTCATCTTTCCCAGCATGCATATCATTCATTAAAGCTTGTATACTAGCCGGTTCTTTGCTTTATGGAATTTTTTCATAATGCCTTCCACGTTACATCTTTAGGGACGTTGGGACTTGTGACATTGTGCACAATTCTCTTTTTGTCCCAGTAGATAGTTTGAGTAGACTCGTCCTCACATTAAATGTTTACGTGCAAAATTTGCTACACACTTTGTTTGTATCACTGCCAATGTTCTAAATGTCGGATGTCAGCCTAATATCGGAAGGCAAATGTAAAGTCAGATTGCTGATATCAAGGAAATTTCGGGGACATTTGCTTAATTTCGGAGGTCATATATATCATATAGTATGTTCAAAATGTCCTAAAACATCACATATATGATGTCTATATGTATAATTAATAAGTTATACTAGCAATAATTTTATCTAATCATATCCAATAAACATAGTTAGCTTCTAATAGAAATTCAAAAATGTCTCAAAAGGCTTCATGATGACTAATCGCTAATATTAACATCAAAAAAATGTCAAAACCTTATAAATTGCAGTTGAGCATTTATTCACGAGCGAGAATCAGTTAATGATGTCCTAATTCAAATTAATTACCCTAAGATTTAACGGTGCGAATCAAATTAGGAATGTGCGAGTAGTTTTAAGTAGAAAAATAAGGAAGAGAATTCGCCTTAGAGATTCGTGAGCAGTCGCCGGATCCGAGAGCTCGCCGGAGTAGAATCTACAATGGAGAGAGACGATGGGGCTCGTCAGAGCTTGGAAGGACTTCCTGAGTTCTCGTCTCCTGGGTTCTAGTCGGGAATCGGCGGAGCTCAGCAGGACCTCGTCAGGGCTGGCGATGCTCGTCGGGGCTTGGCAGGGCTTCATCGGTCTTCGTTGGGGATCGTGGAGACTCGTTGAAGGTCGTCGGAGGTCGGTCGAAACTCGCTGAAGGTCGTCGGGGCTCGTGAAGACTCACTGAAGGTCGACGAAGGTCGTAGAGGCCTCGTCGAGGTCAGTCGAGCTCGTATCTCTCTTTAGCCTCGTTTCTCTTGAAAATCACCTAGAGGGGGGGTGAATAGGTGATAATGCTAATCTAATGAACTTAATGCGGAATTTAAGAACTAATTGCAATTGACAAGAGATGCACACTAAAACAAGCCAAGCAAATAATTATGAATAAACAATATGAATTGATGCAAGGCACAAAGTAAAGAGAGAGTAAGAGCCAAGGGATCAAGCGCAAACAACAGATATGTTTCGAGGTTCGAGCACCCAGCTCTACATCCCCGCCTTCACCCAGAAGGATTTTAAGTCCACTAGCTTGTCCACAAAGGACTCCCACAAAGGGAACCTCCACCGAGGATTTGGGGCAATAACAATTACAAGGAGTACCCAACTCCTCTCCTTACAAACACAACCTCCTCCTTGAGGCACAACTCCAAGCCAACAAACAATCACCTCGCAACTTGAGGGATTAGCACAAAGCTTACACAAAGATCACCTCACTACTTGAGGGATACAACCCACTTGCACAACCTCCTCAACACAATGAGGGAAAGGCACAAAGCCAAGCAAATGAAGGGTTTTCAACTTGGTGGTCTAAACAACAACCACAAACAATTTCTTTCCCACACAAAGATCCTATAGAATGATATAGTAGATGTAGCTCAAGTGTGGAGAAACCAAAGGAATGGAAATCAAAAACTCAAAGAAAATCCTTGGGAAAAACTAGAAACCAAGATAAAGAAGTTGAATCAAACACTTTTTTCAAAACCCTTTTCTTTGATTTTCCAAACCCTAGCAAAAACTCCAAATAGATTGTTCAATTTAAATCCCAAAAACTTCTTTGATTGCTGTGAAAACACTAGAGAGTCAGGAAAATTCGCACAAAAAATCTTATAGAAAACAGGCCATTAATGGGGTATTTATAGCCCCCAGAAAAATATAGCCGTTGGCAGTAGAAACTGCCAAAAATGACCTACCGGTCGACCGGTCGGTCGACCGTCCAACGGTCACATTTTGACCGTTTGCAGCAACCGGTCGACCGTCCCCAGAATCAGAGAGCAACGGCTCTCTGGGCGGTCGACCGTCCGGTCGACCGAAACAAACAGAGAGCAACCTGCTCTCAGTCGGTCGACCGGCTCATGAGGCAGCCAGCGTGCACGTATCCGTGCACGTCGGTCGACCGCCTAGCCTGGCAGCTACAGTTCAGGGAAAAACTGGTTTTTAATGTCTTTAAAATTCCCATAAAATCTCTAAAATTCCACAAAAATAGTTTTATCATTTTTCATTGAAGTACAAACTTGTGTTAAAAAGTTTAACACAAATCACAAACATATTGGACTATTTTTGTGTTATAGAAATTTTGTCAAAAACCAAAAACTGTATTTTCTAAAACTTGAATTTTGAATAGAAAATACGTTTTGACCAAAACTCATTCAAATACAAAAACATGATATTTAAACACATTGAAGCATGATGCATTTGGATAGAAATCCAATATACATGAAACATATACATATCATAGTTTTTAACTTTAATTCCAAATATGTTTTTGTTAAAAATACCAAACATAAAACACATGAAATAGACTATCAAGCCAAGTTTGTTTAAGAGTTGAAGCATGCATGTATATATAACAAATCTAATATACATTAAACCATGTAAACTTGTTTTGATCTATCTATACATGAAAACCATGATCGGTTAAACCAAAAACGGAAAAACCGAAAACCAATATTCAAAACATGAAACGTGTGTGTTGTGAACTTGAGCATATCATACTATTCTAATCTTTACAATTTAGATCTAAACACAAAACTAAACTATGGTACCGAAGTCTTCTTGTAGAGCGCCGTCTCCAAGCCGACTCGATCCAAACTTCGTGATCCACCGAGCTTGACTCCAATGAGTGCTATATATGATCTTGTCGCTCGGGCTCTTGAATCACTATGTGAAAGCTTTCAAACCATCTTGTTGAAGCTAATCACCAACTAATAACTTGATTAATGATCTGAAACTAAAATCACAAGATTATTAGTACACATAACTACATGAGTTAATTATCATCAAAACTAGAGTGGAAGGCCTTTGGGCCAACAATCTCCCCCTTTTTGATGATGACAAAACTCTTGGAGTTATATATGCATGGATTAAAGTTAAGCTTCAAAGAAGCTCCCCCTTAACTCATGCATAAAACAAATAAACATAAATATGCAATGAATGTCAATGCAAAAACAATAAAAGGCTCTAGATACCCAATGAAATGTTCAAAAACAAAACATGCTCTAGATACCAAACATATGAAATGCATCATTGCATAAAACATGCTCTTGATAACAATAAACTCTTGATACCAATACCAATAAACTCTTGATACCAATAAAAACATGTTCTTAAATAATGCTCTTGATACTAATTAAACAATTAAACTCTAATTAAACAATTAGACGACAAACTAATAAATAAAACAAACATGCATATAAAACATGCATATAAACTCAAATACTTCTCCCCCTTTTTGTCAATCATCAACAAAGGGGTCCAAGTAAAAACAAAACATTCTTCTTCCCATTTTTGTTCGAAACAAAGAAACAATAAAGGGTTTAAAAGCAATAAAACAACGTTCTCCCCTTTTTATCTAAAACACAAATGATGTAAATAAGGGGTGACAATCAATTAAGATATCAATTAGAAATTTGTCCAAGTAGAGCATCTTGATACCAATTGAAAGGAAACATAAAAACATTGATACCAATTTTAAGAAAAACAATCTTGATACCAATTGAAATTAAACATAATAAATTTTGAATTTCTAAACAAGGATTTTGATACCAATTGTAAATATTTTTCATTTTGAACATGTGATACCAAATTGAAATTTTCAATCATAAAGTATGGGAGTGGAAATCAAATACCAATTGAAAGATGAAATACAAGTTTTCTCCCCCTTATGAATTACCAAATAAAACATGCAAAGCTTGTATATGGATACCAATTGAAAACTAGTCAATTGAAACAAGATGGTCATTATAAAAACAAGCTTTATCATGATCAAAATTTGTGCTCTAAGATATATGAATATAATAAGCACAAATAAAAACATATATATGTATGAAAATTAGATACCAATTGAAATTGATACTCTTTGAAGTGCAAGCATACATATACAAAAAATATATGAGTATACAAAAATGTCAATATTGATACCAATTGAAAGAATTTCAATGATACCAATTGAAACAACAATAATATCAAGTGTATATCTCATATAACCTAGCCTCCCAATCATGTTCAAGTTTAAAATGATTTTCACTATAATGCATACATGAGCATGATCTCCCATCCAACCACCCTTTGAAGGTAGGGGTTTTCAAAAATAGGTTTGAAAATATAGTATGGTTGAAAATCTCTACCATAGTGAAGAATACGAACTAGTTAAAGGAATTTTTTTAAACTAGTACGAAATCCTTCAAGCAAAGAATAAAAAAATTATTTTTCATGAAACACATGTAAATCACATGATCACTAAACACTCAAAGTCCATAAAGCCCGTATCATAGTCTCATGAAAACAAATCATGAGTAAACTAATAAAGTGAGTGTACAAGTATAATGTGACACATATCAACATGAAAATATTCAATAAGCTCATATAAAATTCCTTAAGAACATGAAAACATGAAAACTAGATTTTCCTTACCAAATTGAAATCACCTAAAAACACGAAAATCATCAAAACGATTTAAAACTTCAAGGCATATGTATGTCATGTACAACTAAAAGTATACATACATATCCTAAACATAATGAGACCACAAAAGTATATGCATGGAGGCACGTGGCTCAAGGATGTACATGTATAATCAATAGTTTGGACAAGATAGACATATACATGAAGTTAAAACACATGATCATAAAATATGTCCAAAAAGGGAATACAAGTTAGAATGCATGAATCATCAAAACTAGACTATACTAGCACATCTAATGGGTACAAATAAGCATCCAAGCACAAACATATATAAAGATTTATTTGTGTCCCACTATATGTACAATTATAAATTCTAGTATTAATGAAAACTAACATCTAAACAAGTAATCAAATCATTAAGCATAAAACGAGATATAAATCAACATGAAAATCATAAACATGATCATTATGTAAATCCACATGCTATTAGAGTTATTATGCATATCATAGCTCTAATAATCATGGCAAATAACATCTTAATCAAAACATTAAGCATTGAAGAAAATCATAAACATCCATATGATCATTATGAATATGTATGTGCATTAGATCTAGGTCATACATATTAGTTAAAAACAAAGTGAAAACTCGTAGATATAAATCCATTTAAAGCATGGGTGTCTCAAATAACTAAACATGTATAACACTAATATAATTCACATGGCATAATCATAATGAACAATAAAACATGACATGCTATAAATCAATGATGTGAAAGCATGTAAATAAAAACGGGAGTTAGAGATCGATACCAAAACCGATGAAGGCACCTCTCTAGTTCTCCAAACCAATGGTGGTCCTCTCCACCAAACTCCCCTTGAAAGTGATTGCATCCAAATTTGTTTTCTCTTAAGCACGGAACGTATCCACTCCAAGGCACCACTACTCTCACGTGATGCGAGAGCCCACACCTACATCAAATATTTTAGGGGTGGTCTTTGATACCCATTTTCTTTGGGTCCATAGGGGTTAGTATCTCTCCTAACCCAAACAAGATTATTTGTAAATTTTCAATGTGTAAACGATCATAGCAAAATCTAGCAAGGTGGCCTTTTCGACCACAATGTGTACATGTGTACACATGGCATACATGTGATGGTGGTGACCGTGGGAAGCATGTGTATGCCGTGGAGGGTGTGCATGCAAGGATGGAGCTTGTTTCTTGCGAACCAAGGATTCCAAGCGTGTGTGATTCAAAGCACATTGGCTCAAAGTGGAGCCTAAACAATCAACACTTTTCTT